>JAWNNQ010000302.1:0-36216 GCA_035044765.1 Leucophenga montana
CTATTTCATCTTCTATTTCAAAAAGTACAATTATTACTACGTTCTCAGTTAAACTATTTTCGTTATCAAATTGTACAGTCTAACCAGGGGGATATCGTCCTCTCCCACAAAATGAACATCCGGTATAGTATTAAATTCTATTTCGTCGATCGATGAAAACAGATGTTTAACAGATGAACTCATGACAACGGATCGTGCGAGATCATTCCAGGCTTCAACTATCAAAATGTCACTAAGGTTTTTAAGAGCTGAGACCATGTCTGTACACATAACGCCGCGAGTGTTAACAGAAGGTGCTTTTGATACCGCTGCTTAAGTGATTTTATGACATTTTGGTTGCAACAAGGATGTATAGTTGTTTGGGAAAAAAATAACCTTGAAGTTTTCATCACATTGGAAAAATTGTTTGCTGAACCATGACAGATGGCATTATCGACCAATAAAATTACTTTTACTAGTAAGCATTTAGCTTCCAAGTGACGAGAAACTTCAGGGATGAACAAATCGTTGTACCACTCCTTAAATAGCGCAGAGGTGTGCCAAGCATTTTTGCATGATTTGTGGATACAGTGGATATTTCATCATCAAATCGAGTTCATAGTACGTTCCTGTTGCATTTATGCAAGGCATAATGTGGTGACCCTTTCCTTCATGGTTTTCCGTCCAACAGTTTTTTTTTTTTTTGGAAAACGGTAGCGTTTGTTTTCTTGTGCAAACCTTTGTGAACCAGACCAGACCGGTTTCGCCACAATTGTAGATCTGTTCCGGTAAAAACGCATTTTCGGCAATAATCCTTTTGAAATCGCTTGTAAATGTAGCAGCACTCTCAGCATTGCAGGAATGTTTTTTACCGGAAACCGTCAAAATTCTTATGCCGCGGCGTTTTTATACCATTCACACATAGTGCGAAATGGTATTATTAGTTTGTCTGAAAGTTTGTAACGCATTAAAGGAGCCATCGTAGACCCCATAAAGTATATATATTCTGTATCAGCTCGACGAGACGAATCGATCTAGCCATATCTGTCTGTCCGTATATATATGTATATATATATATATATATATATAATGACCAATATTTGGGGTAGCCCCCATACAAACCTACTGTCCACCTTTGATTTTTTATGAAAACTTCTTTATTAAAGTCAATATTAGGTTGAAATGCAATGTGGTGCCTTTTTATGGTCAGCCGGGGTTTTGGGTTGAAATGCGAAATGGTGTAATTTTATAGACAGCCGCTTAACATATATAGACAAATGAGCGTGTCCCGCCCACTTTTTGGGGTAACCCCATAGCAACCAACAGTTCACTTTTATGCATTTGTATGGAAAACGTCAATATCAACTTGAAATTCGATATGGCGGCATCATACACATCTACTACATCGCTTCATACACATCTACTAATGGGCGTGTGCCCCCATTTTTTTCGGGTAGCCCCTATTTAAGTCCTCACTTTTATGTGTTACAATAATATTTAAAATTTCGTGTGAATGGTATTAGAGCTTCGGTTCAACCGAAGTTAACGTTTTTTCTTGTTTAAATTTATTTATTTTTATCATTTCAACAGCTGAAAACGATCTTGATTTTCATAATTCGATCATAGCTGGTGATAAAACATGGTGTTTTAAATAATATGATTCTGAAACAAAGCGACAAAGACGAGTTGAAACATAAAATAATTGCGTTTTCAGAAGTCAAGATTCAAGAGACAATGTTGTTAACTTTCTATGATTCCAAGGGTATTGTTCACAAGGAATTTGACCCAGAAGATCAAACTGTCAATGGAGAATATTATTTACAAGTTTTACATCGTTTGTGGTTGAGAGTTCTATGTTTTAGGCCCGAATATGCCAAAGGAAAGCAGCTGCTTTTATTGCATGATAATGCACCGCAACCACACAAAACCAAAAAAGTCAATGAAGTTTTGATGAAAAAACAGATTTGTAGCATCGACCATCCTCCGTATTCGCCCGATCTATCACCGTGCGATTATTCTTTCTTTCCAAAAATTAAAACTGCAATGAAAGTGGCTTTTTACGATGACATTCCAGCCATACAAGCAACCGTAATACAGGTGCTAAAGAACATCCCATAAAAACGAGCTTAAAAAGTCTATGGATAAATTGGTTGAGCGTTCCATTTGAGCTTGTATTGAGTTAAATTAATCGTATTTTGAATAAATATTTGCTTTGTCCCATAATACCATGCTTGTTTTATTTTAAAACTAGAAAGTTCGGTTATTTTTAGATCACACCGCGTATGATATAATGTAGTATTTGACTTACCTATCTCTTGGCTGTGTGCGGAAGCGTTCGTGTGGAAAATTGTCAACAGTTCGGCGTATTTGCAAAGCGGCTATTTTTGTTGTCTGCTTATTGGCAATTTTTTTTTATTTTTTTTTGTGAAAAGCGCAAATTAATTAAAGAGTCATATTTTGTTGAAAGCTAATTAAATTTTATTGTTTTATATATATATATATATATATATATATATATATATATATATATATATATATATATATATATATATATATATATATATATATATATATATATATATATATATATATATATATAGAGAGAGAGAGAGAGAGAGAGAGAGAGAGAGAGAGAGAGAGAGAGAGTAGTAGTAGTAGTAGAGAGAGAGAGAGAGAGAGAGAGAGAGAGAGAGATATATATATATATATATATATATATATATATATATATATATATATATATATATATATATATATATATATATATATATATATATATATATATATATATATATATATATATATATATATATATATATATATATATATATATATATACATACATATATATACTGTATATACTGTATATGTACATATTTATAAGCCAATTGATATCAATACTTCAAAATCAATTCAATATACTTATATATCCCGCTTTGGCTCTATCAGTATATTGAGCATATCGGTACAATACTCTTGTATGGTTTCTATCTCCACAAAACGCTTTTCTCTCAACGGTAAATAGATTTTTCCAAAAAGGTGAAAATCGGATGTTACCAAATGTGGCAAATACGGGGATTGGTTGATATTAAAATTGCGATTTTTAGCCAAACAAACGGCACAAGTGTAAAAAAAATTTTTTTTTACGTCATTCCATTTGTGCAGATCAAACCTATATATATATATATACATGGTAGCCTTTCGGTAGCCCAAATATTCGCTAAAACTGCATTAAATTGATGTTTTGGATATGTCAGTTGGTTGGCTGAACAGTTTTGGTAGAAGTTGCGGTGAACACGGATTTCGGTTGGCCAACATGCTTTTTGCTTATCATTTATATGCTCAGCACCGTTTTTAAAACGCGTTTACTACTCATGAAGTTCTCACATAAAATTGGTTCATGAATTTCGGTTCAAGTTTTTGCCAAGTTTAAAACAGAACTTAATATTTTCGCTTTGTGCGAAGTGAATTTTTCGACCGATGCTGCGAACATAGTGTCACCTTGAGCGCGATATCTTCGCTTTCAGTGTACTACCAAATGTGCTGAAGTTTCGCCTGTATTCAAAAATATAATAATAAAATAAAACTGTGTTTCAAACGAGGACCTCAAGCCTGCTTCGTATCACTAGAGTGGTATTTTCTGTAGAATGCAGCTTATATATGCATATATAAATACTTGAGTTTGACGAGGCGACTTGAACTTATCATGTTCGTATCTGCTTCTGTTTTGCTATTCTTAAGTTTTTGAGATATCGTTCTGAAATTTGTTAGGTAGACTTCCTGTAATTCTAGAATAAACACACGTGTAATATGTAGCAGCTCGCCAAATTTCTGCGTAAACTGCAGTTTCCAGATGAGCAATATTTGTAAGAAGTTGGAAGGCTTCATTTTTCATAATGGCCTTTTGCTCTTCATCTAACTGGATCTCAGTCAAGTCTTCTTGAAACGCGAGCAAGTGACTTGACGCATGGCCAACCGAGTTGAACTCAAACTTTTCAACGTAAACTCATTCTTTTTTCTTTGTTCAAGCTGTAAATAGACAGTAGCAGCACATGTACATACTGAACTGCTGTTTGTTCTGACTAAATTTTGAGAATGTCCACAGCAAGGAACAAAAAGAGCGTAAGGATTCAACTATAGTATCTAAACTTGTTTGCCTTGTTACTTTCCGAACATATTGGCCGCAAGTACTTAACAAGAACGGATGTCACCTCTTTACCGATATGTCCCCAAGTGGGTATTAAAGTCAAAAAGCATTCAACTGTACAAATTTCTTCTACGTATTTGACTTTAAACTATATTTCCTTCATCAGGACTTCAGTCAATGGATATACTAAATAAATCATTGCTTTTCTCATACGCGTACATAATTCGAACAATACTATTTATACCCTGTACCCATTAGGTAAAAGGGTATATTAAGTTTATGCAAATGTATGTAACAAGCATAAGAAATTGTGGCAGTTCACATAAAGTATATATATGCTTGATCAGCATCGAAAGACGTGTCAATATAGGCATGTCATCCGTCTGTCCATCCGTGCGTCCAACTGTTTGCACGAAGAGAACTCGGAGACTATAAGAGATAATTCAAGTTTATATATTTAGACTCTCATGATTGCGTTTCAACAAGTTTTAAATGAACATGCTAACCTCACTTTAAGGGGAAGCCTCCATACAAACCAAGCCACCATTTTAAGGTTCATTTGTACAAATTTTTTTTTGTTTGTTTTATTTTTAATTACGCTTGAAACGCCAAATTTTGTATATCTTATATGTATCTTATAATAAAATATACCGGTAAGGTCCAAATCGGACCAATGTAAGGGGTACCCCATACAAACTTAACCTCCAATTTTAAGTTTTTGTATGAAATTATTTTTGCTTGTGTTCTTTAGGACGGTAGAAATGCCAAACTTTAGCGTACCTTACGTCAATCCTGACAATATATTCCATATAGACCCAGAACGCACCACATTAAGGGATATCTCTTATGCAAACATGTTCATTTTAGTTCTAGTTTTTCATCAATTCTAATAAAATATTCCACATATGTACAGATCTGACCACTAAAGAATATAATCCACGGTATAATCTTTGACAATGATTGCAATGATTTCTACACAATTCGTAGAACACAAATAATTAACAGGACGTACGCACAACCCTTGTTTCCATGTTCTTTAAAATGGCTGCCAAGAAATACATAGATCATACTCTGAAACTAATACGTGTATTCCAAGAAAATTTCAATTCTTTGGTAAGTTGAGGTTTTCTTTGAAACCATATTCAGCCAATAATTTATTACATAAGCGCCAAAATAAAGCAGATATTATGGCCTTCCAAATGGTTTATGGTACGTTTTCAAATAACAATATAAGAATTTGGGCATCGTAACTGATAGTTAACACTACTGACCTGGTCTCACCTTAATTTCGGTTCTTTCTTTATTTGTAAATACATACTACAAGATGCGCCATAAACTTGCCCGTAAACAGTATATTTCGTTTCTTCCAGCAACAAATACCATAACTAGCTGCCACCACCGAAGATTCTGCGTAAAAGTACAGACTATGAACTCTCTGAACACTAGCATCTATTGTCGGTTTTTATTGAGCATAGAAATTTTGGTGCTGATTTTGGTTTTGCTTAGAGTAATTAGCGAAACAATTTAAGCGTGAAGTTATCTATTGTATATATTGACATAAATTGAAGTTTTATTTTTATTTCTATACGATCATAATTGGCAGAATTATTTAATAAAGTCAATGACTTACAAGTGTGCATATGTACAATATGTACATAAATGTGTAGATGACGCATGTATGAGTGTGTATCTTTAAGATACATTTTGAATGTAGTGTGTTTAGTTTGCCTTGTAGCAACACATATCGTTTAAGGCTCGTTTTGTAATATATATCGTAATTTTTTTGTTGTTTTATGTCGATATACTCGTATACATATATATATATATATATATATATATATATATATATATATATATATATATATATATATATATATATATATATATATATATATATATATATATATATATATATATATATATATATGCAATTTTTTTTTTCTTTTTGCCGGATATGCACGTACAGCCAGATTATTTCTCTGAGCTCATTTACTTCTTTATTTATTTCTCTTTACATTTGTTAAAATAAAAATTAATACGAGTATCGACGGAAATACTTGTATATATATATATATAAATATATACTATGTATACCTCGTATGTTTAAAAATGCATGCAGTAAATATATTTATAAATAAATATGTTAAAGAATGATTAATGCTGTATACATGTGTCGCTTATTAAATACGCAGAATTTAAGTAAGTCTGAATATAATGCTTATCATTAAAACGCGGAATTCAAAGGAACTTCGAGCAACAGAATGCCAAACAGATGCCAAAATATATAAATGTATGTATGTCTTTACAAAGCACTTCAATCGCTGCACCCTGTATTTTTTAATTTTTTTTTTTTTTTTTTTATAAATTAGCGTAAAAGGGTATATCAAGTATGTGCAAATCTATGTAACAGCCACAACCAGTGGCATTGAAAGTCATGTACTACATATAACAATGTATATATGTCTATATCAACGCCGATATCTCAGAGTTTATAGAAAATAGAGCCACTAAACTTGAATAGTTAGACAATTCGATACTCTCATCAAACTGCGAACTATTATACTTACTTACTTAGTTACTTAGGTGGCACTACAACCGTCTATCGATCAAAGCGGTGCGCTTTCATTCGATGTAGTTTAGTGTGCACCGGCGCCAGTCGCTGGCAAACCGGAGCTTCTTCAGGTCATCATAGACCTGATCTTGCCATCTTAAGCTCGGACGGCCTCTCTGACGCCGTCCACCAATCAAGTTCAGGTTTCCGTCGTAAACCTTTAGTGCTGGAGCTTCGGTGTTCATCCGGATGAGGTGGTACCAAAGGGTACCAAAAATCCTACGAAGTATATTTCTCTCGAACACTCCTAAAAACGCTGTATCCGTTGATGTCAGTGTCCATGCTTCTGCGCCACATAGCAGGACCGGGATTATCAGTGTCTTATAGATTTTTATCTTCGTAGTTCGAGTGTGGGCTCTACTTCTAATTTGCTTGCTGAGCCCGAAGTAGCAGCGATTAGCAAGCGTGATTCTTCGTCTGATCTATCGGGTAACATTGTTGTCGCTGGTAATTTCTGTTCCCAGATAGATAAATTCTCCATACTCACAGACCGTCCAAGACGCTCTGATGGTCTGCGAGTGGACACCAAGTACTTCGTTTTGTCCTCGTTCACCGCTAGGCCCATGAGACTTGACTGTTTTTCAATCTCCGAGAAAACCCTGCCTACTCGCCGTTCGTTAGTGCCTATGATGTCAATATCATCAGCATATGCGAGTAGCATCACTTCCTTATGGAAGATCGTGCCCGATCGTTCTACGTATGGGCATTGGCGTAGGACTCTATTATAGCATCCCAAATATAATACTCTGGTGTTACTCTATTCAATGACAATAGAGTTGCCAGATCTGACCAATTTATGATAGCTTGATAATGATAGAGTATATACATATATACAATTATACTAGTTTTTTAGTTGTTAATTTTAATTAATTTACATTGCAAATTAGATCTGTATTTTTCAACTATGTACAAAATTGTAAAATCAACAACATTTTTTTCTTTCTGTCTAAATAATAACACAGGTCTACAAATGCCGGGGTCATGTCAGTTGTTGGAAAGCTGAGGGTCATTTTCGAAGTAAATTGCTGCGTAGAATCCGAATTCGGGGTCAGAATTGGCCCATAACGTCAGGATTTTGAGATATTTGAAGTTATGTACCCGAATACTTTTGAGGTTATGTACAGGGTGCAAAAAAATTGTTATGGTCTGTCCCTCCAGTTACATCATTTAGTACCACTCTTACCATTTAATTTAAGAATAAAAGAGCAAAGTTATTTCTATTCGAAGTTATGTAATATATCGCTTTGACGTCATTCGGGTACATAACCTCAAATATTTCAAAATCCGGACGTGAGCAAATTACAACAACTAAACCATGTTGACCTGTGTAATTTAAACACTTAACCAAATTGACATTGTGCCAAAACACTTCGGGCGTGAATCGGTACTGATTGTATAGATTGAAAAAACACAGGGATGCGTAGAATCATGAAAGAAGAAATTATATCGGGACGTGCTAGATCTGAAACGAATTGTATATACCGAGCCTATATCTAACATGTACACTATGTCCAGGTGCGAATCCAGAATGCTCACTTGAATGGGAGGTAGAGGGAAATCTACTACTCTTTACTTTACTACAAAAAAAAAACTTATATTTATATGAAAGTCTAGCGAAAAAGACTGATTTTGTACTGCACAAAAGTGCTGTTGGATGGGGAGGGGGTGGGGTACATTTTCCAGTTCAAAGTACAGAGTATCTTGAAGACGAGCATCCTCAACTGCAGTATTCATACTTGTTATACCCTGTTTTTTTGTTATTCGGTAAATAATTTTATGACATCCACGTGAACGTCCATCGAACTGCATGCTGGATATCCAGTTTTACAGCACTTTTTCATACATTTGAGGCAATATCTCACGAATAATGCACTCGATATTGGCTACCAAGGCTGAAATTGATGTTGTCTATTCTGTCCGCATAGACCAACGATTTTAAGTATGCCTGTAGAAAGTAGCCCAGTCGTGTGGGCCAGTCAATGATTTCGTTTCTGGAAATCATGTTGTCGTCAAACTTTTACAATAAGTCGACCACCAGACGTATGTTTGCCATCCTCCGAAACCCAAGTTCTTCCCGACCAAGCATTGCGTTTTCTTTTTTGAAGACGTTCCGCCAGTCCATAAACCCGCAACAAAATGTGCATTGTTTGGGGTCCGTCGGTAGTTGATTAACAGAGCTACTAAAATATGTGCTTTTGGAAAAAGTCGAATTTGATCTGCATTGGATTTTTCTAGCATCAAATGCAACAATTACGAGTATTACATTATTGTCAAAGCCATTGAGGCAAAAGTGAGCCCAATAACTGAAAAATGGATCAACGTGCAACCGTTCAAATACCCAATCTCTGAACACTTCGTACAATTACGAGTATTACATTACTAAAGCTCCGCAACTATGATGCAACTAGAGGCAATACCTATAAACTTTTATATACATTGCTTAAAAGTATCAAACGATACAGATAGTTAGGGTATGTTTACAGCGTATCTCGTAGTTGCGTACACTCGACTGCAGCGTTCTTTTTATTTTGCTCGATTATTTTTATTCTCCTTTATTTTTTTTTTTTTATTTTTTTTTTTGCACTTGCATCCGTAAAACGACAGAAGCAATAAGCAATAAGCAAACGATAAGCGTCAGAAATGAACACAGCGATATGAGTTGTTAAACAAAAACTAAAGAAGAAGCAGAAGAAGAAGAAGAAGAAGAAGAAGAAAAACCCTCACTAAATTCAAAGAAATAAAAGACTCAGAAAGTGAAAGACCGCTTTTGTTTGCACTTAAGTAAAAATAAAATTGAAAGTATTTAACTGCATAAAAATGAAACGACACGAAACGAAAAGAAGAGAAAAGAAATGCTTAAACTCAAAAATTTTTTATGAGTCAATACTCACCCACTCACTCACGCAGATGGTCACGCAAACTCCATAAAAACTTCATAAACACACACACACACACACACACACACACACACATACAACACACACACACAGCCAATTTCAGTTGCAGTTTCATCTTCAAGGGGAAAACTGTGAGCCTCGGTTTGACGAAATTCACCAAAAATTTATGCACACATTTACTATTTCACGCCAATCACGGTTTTTTGTTTTTGTAGCTATTCATGGTTTTCAAGTGTTGTGGATGAGGATATCTACATAGTATAGTATTGCTATTTAACCAAATGAAGATTTTCATGACTTGGCCGGCTGTAGAAACAATAAAATTCAAGTTATCATCAACTTTCGCTAAATTAGTTGAGCTTAAAATGCAATGAAAACTAAAAGATAGTTTCGTAGTTTTACACGTAGTTTGTACATACTTTGTAATTGGAGAGAAAAATTAAAATGTATGCAAAACAGGCAGGCAAACTGAGCACAGAATTGTCTCGGAAACAGCCATGGTTTCCTTTTGCAGCATTTGATGGCATGGCATTTTTTAAATGAATAAATTGCTTTGTAGCATATTTTCAGCCAATTAAAAGCTCAGAACAAATATAATTTCTGTTACAGAATTTATTTTTGTGTTATTTTTTAATAAGGCTTGCAAATACTAATTATACTTTTTATACGTTGAACCCGTAGGGTATAGGGGTATGTTACATTACGTTTGTGTAAATTTATGTAGCAGCAGGCAGAAGGAAACATAGCAGACCCCATAAAATATGTGGGTATATAGTATACTTGATTAGCAACAAAAGTCAACGCTATCTTATACCACAATATTAATGATACATAAAAACCTGCGACCCAGAAAGATCTATTATTTGTCCTACTGAATAGCCTACTTCTAGCTACAGCTTCACATGCCACGTGAATGTGAAGTGGAAACTCAGCTCCATAGTCACAGAATCTACATTCGCGGGGGGGGGGGGGGGGAGAAGTCGAGTTGATATGAACATATCCATCCAATCATCTCTTTGAGCGAACAGATCTCGGAGTTTTTAAGGGATAGAGAATTCCAATTTAGATATTTAGACTCTTCATTATCAAATTAAAATGCCAACACCATTTTATGGGGTTATTTCTAGCGTCCATACAAAATTGCTTCCCATTTTTAAGTTTTTGTATGAAGTTTTTTTTTTTTTTTTTTGGTGGTTAATTTACGGCTATAAACGCCGAAATTGGTATATCTTACATAAATATCTTACATAAATCCTAATGAAATGAGTAGCTCCCGCTCCCATAAGAACTTGCTTTTCATTTGGAAGTTTTTGTATGAAATTTTTATTTTTTTTTTCTGTTCTTAGTTAACTTTATGTGCCGAATTTGGCGTATTTTACCTCAATCCTTATAAAACAATAATATTCCATACGGACCACTATAAGTGATAGTCTTCATGCAAAACTGCCACACATTTTTGAGTTTAGGTATGCACATTTTTGGTTTTTGTTTTTGTTTTTAATTAAGCCAGAAACACCAAATTTGATGTATCTTTCGTCAATTCTAGTAAAATATCTCACAAAGCTCCAGTTCAGTCCAGTTCAGCTCAGTACCACTATAGCAAATAGCCACACAGAAATCTATGGTACATAAATTATAGTCGCAGTCTGTACCTTGTGTACAGCATATCTCGAAGTCGAGCAGACTCGACTACAGCGTTCTTACGTGGTGTTTTGTATTTTTTACGCAGAAAATGCAAGTTATGTCTTTAGTTTTACAATATTGTTGATAATTTTGTTTACTCCTGCAACTGAGTAGCAAATAGAATCGAAAATAGCAAGAAGAACAAATTTATGTCAGAGTTTTTAAAAGTTGTCCATGGCAACATTTCTTTATGACTCTTTGTACACGGTATATACTAACCGTACTAAAATCTTCACAACACGCGCGCCTTGGTTAACGTCCCTAATGTTGTTGGTTGACTTTTCCGATATGCATGGTGGCTGGTGTGAACTGAAACCATTTTGCCTAGACAATATTACGTAAATCGCTTACGACATTGACTTAAAGTTTGTTTTCAATTATGTTTCACTTAGTATGTAACTTAACGGAGAGATAGTGTGTTAACAATGATTTTCATTAATATTCCAAATATAAAGGTTATTTCTGTTCAACGATGCATGTTCAAATAGCCAGGATCAGATCCAATGGACTACTGCCACTGGGTTATTTCTAAAAGCAAGATGTGCAACAAAAATTGCATAAGTTTGGAAGCACTGCAACCCTACCCGTGTTCTTAAATGGCACTAATTCATACAAGATCACCCCACTCATGTTTCCTTAGACTGGCTCAAGTTATCAAAGTTAAGGGAGAATATACATATATCTCCAAATTACAAATTAAAAGCATAGTACAGAAAATTTTGAACATTTTTTGAATGAATTGAGTAAATAAGTATGTTGTGTGAACATAGTACAGGGTGTTTCTTTTTGTGGTAAAATTCGTATAAAATGACTATTAAGTAGCTATTACACTGGCATGTGACAACGCAACTGCGCTAAAATATATAATGGAGTTATGGCGCAAGATGTCACACTGCAACCGCAACCGAAATCGATTTTTTGAAGCGGATGTTCTTTAATCGTTTGATTTCGCAGAATGTTGATATCGAATGCGCGCCTATACATCAGATTTTACAGCGCCTGACTTTTTCTTGTCGGAATATTGAAACCGCAACGTTTATGCCAACAACAACAACAACAACAACAACATTCTTTCGTTTAACTTAAGACCAACATATTCCGGGAAATCGAAGAAAACTCACAAGAAATTCTACTAAAAGTGATGGCTCTAGGATGCAGTCATTTGGCAGATATTATTTTCAAAAATAAACTTATCAAATGGTAAATGTGTCAATTTATATGAAATAAAAAGAATTAATGACTTTTATTAAAAAAAAAAAAAAAAATTCGATTACCACAAAAAACTCCCGTTATTTTCTATTTTATTACTTTCTAGAGCATTTTAAAGTTATTTCCATGCATATTTATACACACAGTGACTTGTTTGTCGGAGAATAATAGAGATCCATCAGTTTTTTAGAACATACTTGATCGATAAGAAGCAAAATGGGTCGCTACTCAGTCTGTTCGTGACAACCCGGACCTTTCAATTCGGAAGCGTGCTGTTGCTTTAAACGTGCATAGATCATCATTGTTCCGCATTTTTAGCAACTTCACACACACGTCCAACAGGTCTCTACCACGAGTTCATGAAATTTTTCCTGGCAAACTGATCTCCAGGAGAGGTGACATAAATTGCCCTCCACGAAGTCCCGATTTAACTCCTATGGACTTTTTCCCGATGAGACCCGTTTCGCACACGGTGGGTACAGAAATAAACAAATTGGTCCCATTTGATACTCAAATAATTGAAGAGAGTGCGTTACATCCAGAAAAAGTCACTGTGTATGGTCTGGAGGCGTCATCGGTTCGTTTTTTTGTTTTTCTTTTTTGTTTTGTAGACCTAAGCAAATGATGGTGTTTATGTTTATGGCTAATTCTTAAACTTTAGAGCACTTGAAAACCAAAATTCGTCAAGTTATGGTTGGCATACCGCCAGAAAAGTGTAGAAGTGTGTTCAAAAATTATCAAATTGATTCCGAGGCGACCATTTACATGATACACTGTTTTTCACATATAATGTCAAAGTCCGACCTTTATAATAAAACAAAAAAAAAAACGAGTTCATTAAAAATTTAATTTTATATGATTTTTACTTGTGGAAGCACTTTATGAGGTTTGTCATGCATACTTTCGGCTGTTCTACAATACAATTGCACTAAAGTAGCTTAGCATTTTACACTATAAATGAAGGATATTAATACTTAATATATGTAAGTACATATGTACAATACATAAAAGAACATTTCGTTAAGTGGAAACAGATTTTCGGCATTCGCTGTACAAATTTGTATATAAATAAAATGTATATAAATAAATACATACATACGTATATGTATATAAATATGTAGCTAAGCATGCACTTCGACTCCTTATCGGTTCATTTGCTTTAACTCTATTTTTAGAAGCTTCGCCCTCCCTCACTCTTTATCAATATAATCGTTGCTCCTGCTGTCGTTTGAAGTGCATTGGAATAAGTGATTTTTATGTACATACACACACATGTATATACATACATACATATATAGTATATATGTACACATATGAACATTGCGTTATAAATCATTATTTTTAAAAATTTCCCTCCTCTCATCTTTTCAGCATACTTGATGCCTTAAATGCACAAAACATATTTCAAGTTCAATAAATTTATAAGCCGAATCCTTTGTTACAAACGAGCAACAAAAACGTATATGGCCATAAAAATAATTTTATGCGCGCATTGATAGAACACACACACACACACATACGCACGCACACACAGGCATCCATTATAAACGAAAGCGAAAGTGCTATATGCTAGAAAGAGATATGTATATAATGAAAAATTTATAAAAAAGTAGCAGAGATAGAGTGCACGATAGCGCTATGGCATTGCCGAAATGCACGCAACAACAACAACAATAAATGAAACCAACAACAACAATAACAACACCGTTTAATTTAAGGTGTGCAAAACTAAAAACAAATGCAACAACAAAAAAAAAACAAAAACGACAGCAAAAAATACTAATAACCACAATTAACGGCGCTCATGGCTGCATATGTTTTTGCTTTTGCTTTTGTTATTTGTTTATGTTGTGCTTGTTGTCGTTGTTGTTGCTGTTGTCGGACAATGCATATAAAAATGCAAGTCACGCAATTGGCTGAACTTGAAAAGAAAAACAAAATCATAGACAAACTGTTGGGTGGGTGAGAGTGAGAGTGATTTAGTGAGGTAGCAAAGGAAGCAGCGGACAGACAGAGATAGATTAACACATGAAAAAAATTGCTGCTACTGCACTTGTTATTGTTGTTGTTGTTGTTAGTGTTATTGCAACTAATATACACATGAATACATACAAACGAGTACATGCGCTGACGCCTACGCATGCGTCAATGCCGACACCAACGCAGCGCTGCAATATTAAAGAAGACAATGCATAAAAGAGATTTAACAATAATAAAAAGACAAGGAATTACATTGAATGAAACACAATGAGTGCATGCGTCTATCGCTTGGAAATAGCCATAAATTGATGATGCATAGAATCTATGTATGTGCATCAAATTTAAAAAAATTAAATATGAAATGTTCTTTCCGAATATTCTCGTGATCAACCTTTTTTTTTTTTTTTTTGTAAATCACTTAACAAAAAAACACACTAAAACTTCATTTTTGTTTTGGGCGAACTTTATTTTATGCTGTACAATTTATTTGTTCATTTGTGAAAGATGACATCGCGCACAAATGTCCACCCTCAGCGGCCACGCAAAGATTTAATCTTTTTTCGGCATTTTCCATCACTTTTTACAACATTTCTCTGCGAATAGCGACCATTTCTCGGCAAATGTTATCCTTAAGCAGCTCTAGGAGCTCTGGCCGATTCGCAAACACTTTTTCCTTGAATTTTCTTGCGAATTTTCCTTGAGATATACCCACAGGAAAAAGTCAAATCTGGAGACCGCAGCGGTCAATCGCCAATCATAATCGCTAACTTTCGATATCGAACGTCAATCGTACCTTGGTCGCAAAAAGAAGACATTGTTTCGGGTGCAGTGTGACATGTCGCGCCGTGCTGTTGAAACCAGTAATCGTGCTTATCATTTTCTTCGAAAATTGGTGCCAAATAATCACGAATCATGGCCCGATAGATTTCTTCATGGACCGTTTCGGTGGTTATGGCGTCGTCTTCAAAGAAATACGACCCGATAACTCTGTCAGCGCATACACCACACCAAACGCAGTTTTTTTTTTTTTTTTTTTTTGGTGATTGTAGAGACACATCATGAATCAGTTGTGGGTTTTCAGTCCCCCAGTAATGAATATTCTGCGTATTAACGCTTCCACACAGCGTGCAGTGGGCCACACCCATCATGCTTATGCGTTAACAATTGAGGAGTTATTCGTAGAGTAAATTTTAATATATTCTGCGCGTTGTTTGTTGTGTAGTGCTCGACAGCTAAAATTGTATAGAAAGGCTACTTCCAATGAGCGCTCATATGTGTCAAAATTCCAACATATTTCAATTTAATGGCAAGTTTTCATAGGTGTTCACTAAATGACGCACTCTGTATACTATATGAAGTTGCTATCATTGATAAAAAATGTTCCGAATAAATTTAAAGCTAAACAAAGAAACGAACGATGCAGTCGAGTGTTCTAGACTTTAAGATGCCCTGCACGTTGTTTAAGGCTCCTTATATATAAAACTTTAGATTAAATTCTTTAGCGGTACGAATTGACCAACCATTTTACAAAAAAAAAAATTCTCTCAATTTTAGATGCCCTTGGCCACTTCGCTCGACAAGGACGCTATACGCGAGGCATATGAGGATGTGCGCTCTGATCTCACAGACACGGAATGGGCCGTTTTTAAATTTGACGGACCGCAAATAGTCTGCACCGATCGCGGACAATGTTTTGAGCAATTCCGTCAGCTATTTGGCGATAATGAACGCGCTTTCGGCTATATACGCATACAGATGGGCGATGAGATGTCCAAGCGTAAAAAGTTCATATTTTTAACATGGATCGGACAGGAAGTTGGCGTTATACAACGCGCCAAAATGTCCACCGATAAGGCGCTAATCAAGGATGTGCTTAATGTAAGTATATACATATGTATTTAGTTCAAAATTTACTTTACTATAGCTGTTAGTATTCATAAAAAGCTCAATACTGAAATCAATGAAAATTCTTGATACCGAACATCTTCATATAAAAAAAAAACGCTGTCAAACAACAATCGAACATTTTCGGCACGAACCTTTTTTTCATCGCGTACTTAGATAAAAAAAAAAATGTTTGCTACCGAAAGTACTTCATATACTCAAAAAGCATGTGACAAAGAGTGTGTGACCTTATGCATCATTTCCGTCAGAAAAGAAAAACCCAAAGAAAAATCAATATGTGTGAAGTTTTCAGCTAATAAATAACTGATTTTAGTATTTCATGTTGATTTGGCAGCATTGTTTTTTGTTTGTTTTTTGACATAGCAGTAATAATTAAAAATTTCGCTAGCAAACATTTTTTTATCGATCTCAGTATTGGGCTTAAAAACAAAATGCAGACTAAACAATGCAAATTTAATTTGCAAATTCAAATTCTGGTATATCGGCATGATTTATTTGTACACACTGTGATGCAATACAATAATTTCATGCTTTCTAATCCCCCCCCTTACCACCATTCGACTTTTTGTAAGAAAAATGTTTTAATTTCTGTCAATATCACCCACAAAAATTGACATGGTAGCTTCTTATAAAGGCACTTTTCATATATATATATATATATATATATATATATATATATATATATATATATATATATATATATATATATATATATATATATATATATATATATATATATATATATATATATATATATATATATATATATATATATATCGATGAATACAATCCCCATCCCCAGTTTTTCAGGTCGCATCGGAACTTTCTTATTACAGTAAATCCTACTAATATTTTAAACGCGAAAGTTTGTATGGATGTGTGGATGTTTGTTACTCTTTCACGCAAAAACTACTGAATGGCGTTTAATGAAACTTTACAATAATATAGCTCATATATCAGAATAACACATAGGCTATAATTTATGAAGATTAATTTAACGCATTTATTTAATTAATTTAAAACAAACACAGCGCAAACATTTTAACCACGTCTACTTACTTTCGTAGACGATAAAAAGCTAATAGCTACAAAATCGTCTAGCGATCATGTGTTTGCCTTAAATGGTCATGTGTGCGGGATGATATTAGAGAGGCTGAGAATGAAAGAAAACCGTTGGCTTTTTGAAAGTTTAAATTTTAAATAATTTAATGTTAATAGAATTTGGGCTTTAATGTATGTAATTCAAAAATAAGCATTTGTTTAAAAACGTATGCATGTATATGCCGCTTTATCTGAATAAGTTTCAAAAATTGTTCTATAATTTTTCATATATAAAATGAAAATTTATATATATATATATATATATATATATAAGAGAGAGAGAGAGAGAGAGAGAGAGAGAGAGAGAG
This sequence comes from Leucophenga montana, assembly GCA_035044765.1. Lineage (NCBI taxonomy): Eukaryota > Metazoa > Arthropoda > Insecta > Diptera > Drosophilidae > Leucophenga > Leucophenga montana. The sequence continues at coordinate 17,821 of JAWNNQ010000302.1, forward strand.
AGAGAGAGAGAGAGAGAGAGAGAGAGAGAGAGAGAGAGAGAGAGAGAGAGAGAGAGAGAGAGAGAGAGAGAGAGAGAGAGAGAGAGAGAGAGAATATATATATATATATATATATATATATATATATATATATATATATATATATATATATATATATATATATATATATATATATATATATATATATATATATATATATATAAACATATGAGAATAGGTACGTTACAGATATTTATCACCCTCCTACCCCACCCCCTATTTTTTAAACTCGTTTTTTAGTATTTTTGTATGAACAATTTTATTACCCGAATGGTCATGAAGAAGAGCGAAGTGGGGCAGGAAGAAGGGCAGAAACGCTACTAACTAGTATCAACATAAAATTGAATACATATAGAGGTTTCTTTGTGGACGAACCCCTCACATATAGAGAAATAGATGTGATTTTTCCATTTTAGGGACATGCCCCATGCAAACCCGCCACCCACTTTTCGGTTTTTTCATGAAAATCAATTTGACATTTGGCTTCATATGGACGGATACTTCTCAAAATTATAAAAGGGCGTATCACGCCCACTTTGGGGTAGAGTTCAACAATCTTGCATGTTAGATTCAATCAATATCAGCTTGAAATTCAATATAATTGCCATTAATGGAAGACCACTTCTTGTACATATACAAATGGTCGTGTCCAAGCCGACATTTTGGGTTAGCCCCCATACAAACTCAACGCCCACTGTCGATTCTTTCTATGTAAAACTTAGTTATTATATGAAATATTAATTTTAAGTACGATATGTGGTGGATTCTTAGGAACGTAAGCTTATCATATACCCGTATATCAGTAGGTGCGTTCCGCTCACTTGTATGGATTGCTCCCATACAGACACAACACCCACTTTTGAGGTTTTGTATAAAAAATGAGAACAAGAAGAAACAAGTTAAACTTCGGTGGAACCGAAGCCTTTATACCATTCACATAAAGTTTCAAGCTGTGAACAATCTGAACATGGGTTGTAAGTTTGTTGAGGCCTACCCTTAAAAGTGGGCGTGATACATGTCAAGTTGATTTTGCGTGAATTGAAAAAGTTTTTCAAGTAAAATCCCAAAAGTGGGCGGTGGCTTTGTATTGGAGCTACCACTAAAAAGTGAAAATCACAACTTTCTCCCCATATGTGAAGGGTTCCGTACATAAGAAGTCACCATATTCAATTTCAAGTTCATATTGACTGTAATAAGAAAGTTTTTCTTTCAAAACTCCAACAAAAAGTGTGGAAAATACTAGTTCAGTTTTATAAAATATTTATCAATTTGATAAAAAACTGTTTTGCTTATACATCCGTGTTTCATACTTTTGTACTTTTTTTTTCGAACTAGAACTTTGCTGTGGAACTGCAGGCTGGTGTAGAGAACGACTTGGACATTGAACTATTTCGTGATGCCTTGAATCGTGCTGGCGGTGCAAACTACGGCACTGGTATACGTGATGCTTAGACGTAACGATGTAATTTGAGATGAAATGTACGGATGAGATGGATGGGATGGATGGTGCAGTTGCAGACGTTGATGCTGGTCTACTACTAAATACATATTATTAAAAAGAAACAACAAAAGAAGAAGAAGAAGAAGAAGAAGAAGAAGAAAAACAAAATTAAAAAAAAAAAATTACAAGAAAGAAGTCAAAATAATAAAGGAAAACAGTAAAAATATATATGTATACTGGCTTATAACATAACAAAAAATTTAAAACATTGACTTAAGTTTTCATAAAAAAAAAAAAAAAAAAAAAGTGTAATAACTAAAAACAAATCGGTTTTTAACGTTAAGGATCTCTCGGAAATGGTTTAATAAAATGCAAACGAAGATAATGTTAAACTTTACTGAAATGACGGTTTAAGTAGTTACTGATAAATAATTATCTATTTATGAAAAATTAGTCAATGCTTAAAATATTTAAGGTATTCACAACTTGGTTGATAAGAAAACAATGAAGTCAACGTCTTGGCTTGTTTACAAATTTCTTTTGGGATAATTACTTTGAGGCGCTTGGAAACACATACAATTTGTACCAAAACCAACAGTTTGGTATTCATTAGCGCGCAACATTAAAGCCTATTCACAATGTTGTCTTATCGTTTTAACGTATGAAAATGTCAAAATAAACAACAACAAAATGTATTGTCATGCGTTAACGAGTTTCAACTTGTTTCGTTTTAATGTTTTAAAATTAGTTTTGAAAAAGACGCATAAAATTGTAAAGTTTTTCTAAGCCTTGTTAGTAAGTTTAGTTTTTTTTTTGTTTTTTTTTTTTAGTTTTACAACTCTTTGCGAATTATATTGATATCAAATTTTACGAACGTACGTTTATGTTTACGTGTGTAACTGTTTTTTTAGAACGAGCAGCTGAGCACAACAAATCTGAAAATGTGCGCTCGCAAAATAGAGTTTTTAAAATTTCATACATTTTTCGACTAAATTTGAAATCGGCACTATAAGCACTATCAGTCTTTGAAACTTACACAATGGTTGGTGTGATCTAAAAATTTACTAATTTAATTTTTAATTATAAAATAAAACAAGCATATGGTATTATGTTTCAAAGCTAAAATTTATTCAAATTACTATCCATTTAACTTAATACAACACGTTTGGAATGCTCAACCAAGTTAATAAGTTAAGTTACATGCAACAGCCGTGACACAGCTTCTGTAGAACATCTCAAACAGCGCTTTTTGTGATGTTCTTTAGCACCTGTATTACGGCTGCTTGTATGGCGGCTGGTATGTCATCGTAAAAAGCTACTTTCATTGCAGTTTTAATTTTTGAAAAGAAAAAATTATAGCACGGTGATAGATCAGGCGAATACGGAGAGTAGTCGATGAGATAAAACTGTTTTTTTTTTTTTTTTTTTTCATCAAAAATTTATTGACTTTTTTGGACTTGTGTGGTTGCGGTGCATTATCATGCAATAAAAATATTTGGACCTAACACGTAACTCTACCACAAACGATGTAAAACTTGTAAATAATATTCTGCATTGTCAGTTTGAGCTTCTGGCACAAATTCGTTGTGAACAATATTCTTGAAATCATAGAAAGTTATCAAAATTATCTTGATTCTTGAATTCTGTAAACGCAATTTTTGGCTTTTTTTTTTGTTTTGTTTTGGCTCGTCTTTTTTGACTTGCATTGTGCAGATTGTCGCTTAGTTTCAGCATCATATTCAAAAAACACCACGTTTCATCACCAGCTTTGATAGAAACAGGAAAATCTGAAACGTTTTCAGTTGTTGAAATGATGATATTATGTCTTTGCAATGCTCTACACGAGCGATTTTTTTTTTTTGCTCAACATTTTACTGTTGTGAAACAATGCGTGCATACAACTTTCTTTTAATCAAATCTTCAGTTAGTAGTTAGTAGTTTGTACAGTAAGATGAATTTAGTTCTTCTGTCAGCATTCTCTGCAGTGAAATTTTGCATCGATAGCGATTATTTCATTAACTTTTTCCACTAACTCAGCACGTTTAGATGCTTCGGGTCGTTCAGTTCTTGGTTCATTATTTAAATCATCACGACGACCGTTTTTAAGTTCGTGTAAACCACGTGTAAACTTGCGTACGATTCATACAAGCATCATCAAAAACTTTTCGTAACAATTCCTAGGTCTCAGTCAAATTTTTTACCCGATTTAAAAAAAAAAAAAAAAATTTGTTGTTTGCTCTTTTGTTTTTACATTACTACTACTACTACTACTACGAAAACTGCTGTTATCAAAACGTGTGTCAGTTTGTAAGCTGTGAAACGATTTGCATATGAACGATTTGCTGCTTTCGAAAGTAGAAAAATGTAGCTTTCTAGCACTGCCAACATTTAATAGATGGCGCTACGTGCTCTATGAATTAAATTAAAAGTTCGGTTATTTTTAGATCATACCTTTTACATTGATAATAAACTAATTTCGACTGTTATGCAAACGAATGAGAGGGGGGATAGAGTAATTAACTAAACTGTGTTGAAAGCGCGTTCACAATGCTCTTTGATTACTTTTAATCGCACGCTAATTTTTTAATCGACTAGTTGTGAATACCTTAATTTTATTTATGAATAAGACAGATTATATACGAGAGTATATATACATACATACACAGATATATGCATATATAACTAAACTAACTAAATATACATATAAAATTTATAATAATAAAATTCACAAAGAATTTGTTTTTTTTTTTTTTTTTCTTTAGTCATTTAAGCGACTTAATTTTTATTTTTTTTTTTATTTTTTATTTTTTACAAAGTTTTTGTATAATCCTTTTTTCTTTTTTGTTTGTTTGTATTGTTTAATGCAAATTTTGAAATTAATATTACTGTACATGTTTTTTTTTTTGTTTGTTTGTTTTTTTTTTTTTTTAATTTTTGTTGTTTATAATTTTCATTTGCTTAATTTTGCTTAATTTTGTTTTTTTAATTTTTATTTAATTAATTATTTTAAGTGTGTATTTTGCTCTACGTACATTACATTCATACTACATATGTATATGCAATACACTTTATTTTTAAATATATGATGAAAAAAAAAAAAAAAACAACAAAAAATTAAACCTATCGTAATATTTAGGTATGCCATTTGTGTTTGCATGTGTTTTCTCTTTTTCGTTAATGCACAGTTTATTTTTATTTTAAGCACAATCAATATCGTCGAAGTGGAAACAGTGCGCTCGCTCGCTTCCTTTTATGTTAAAATGTTTTTAATTAAAAAAAAAGAAAGAAAGAAAAAAACAAAATCAATCAAATTTTTTCTTATTTGATTTCTATAAAATTTGGCGCAATTTGTTGCAAATATTTGTATAAAATTACGTCTAAAAGTATAAATTGTGTTTTTATAGTTGGTATTTCAGGCATGAGCTAAAATTGTTGACTTTCAATCACTGCAATTGTAAATTAAGCAGCAGTTTAAAGCAAATTATGACACTGTGATTTGAACTGTGTAAATAGCAGCGATTTTCGCAACAGTAACAGTAACAGTTACACTTGATTGAAGACCAACAAATTTTTGCTTATGCTTAGTTTCTAACATGGTTTGCCCTTTATCATTATTATATATTTTATTCTTTAGTTTAAATCTCTGTGTGTGGCATACAGACCTATTTCGGTTTTCACTTTTGTACAGCACACAACTTTTTGCGTTTTGAAATTAGAAATTACAATTTTCAATTTTCAACGATTCCTTTAAGCACGTAAATTCGAAAACATGAAATTTTTTGTGACAGTGCGTGTTGCCTTTTTTTACGTTTTGTAGTTATAACAACTACAAACAGAGCGACACGACAGTCAGCAAAATAATAGCATAGCGCATTCAAAGTAAAATATGCCATCTTCTATCTCTTTCTGTTTTAATATTTGTGTTGTTTCGTTGTGTGCGTGACGTTCGTTGCAAATGATCCTCATGGGTCATTTACAAACAACCAGTGGCGTTCCCAAGGACGACTGGGTTTTCGCCCCGGACCAATCTGCACAAGAAGATTCGTGCAGTCAAAGGTTGTCCAACTCAGCCCAAGTGGCTGTATCAGGTATATATGTGTGACTAGAAGTTGTATACTGTGTGTATAGCAGTTGTCACAACAAATCGGCTTGCCTATTAATATATAGTTTACATAAATGTAGTTTAGCAGGCTCAATCAAGTTTCAAATTAAAACACAATTTATGTATGTTCAATAGGTAGGCAGAGGGTGCAACAGATTTGCCAAAAGGAGTTGCACCTCAAATATGACTCAAAGGTGCGGACACCAAAACTGTTACCCCGACATAAGAAGGCCCGGCTTGCCTTCTATGAAAAATATAAGTTTTGGGGCAGCGAGTTCGGAATGGTGATTTTTCAGTGATGAAAAGAAGTTCAACCTAACGGGCCAGATGGAAATCAAAAGTACTGGCGGGACCCATGACATCCCAGGAAGCCGAGCTATAGGCGGATGGTATGGGCGTCTTTAAGCTCTGCTGGAGAGTCTCCCATTTGCTTTGTGCCGGGACGGATCAATGCGCAAATGTATACGGAGGATCTTCTTGAAGTAGAACTTATACCATTTGCGGAGGAGTTCCATGGCGACGACTGGACATTTCCACAAGATAACGCTCCTATACACGTTGCAAGGCATACGATGTCGTTGTTCTGTTCTAATGATATTCCCTTATTGCAGTGGCCAGCAATAAGTCCGGATTTAAATCCAATTGAGGACATTTGGGGTATCCTCGCAGCAGCAAACGTTTATGAGGGTGGAAGGCAATTCCGAGTCCTTAAAGGACCTAAAAGCGTTCATTGTCGAGAAATGGGCAACTATTGATGTAAACACTTTACGAAACTTAGTAAACTTAGCACATAAAAGAGGCGACTCCATTTCATTTATTAATAAATTCATTTAGGTTCATTTAATTACTTAATTCCCTTAATATTTTTGTTATTTCAATTTTTGCACAATTATCAACTTTACATGAAGATTTCTTTAAAAAAATGTTTTCTATTAGTAAAATAAAAATTAATAATTAAATATAAAAAAAATATTAATCAAAAATCAAGCAAGTAAAATTTTAGAAAAAATTTAAAAACAAAAAACATGATGCACAAATATTAATTTTACTGAGGTATGTAGAATTCTAGGTTTCCAATGAGTACATAGACTGAATTTTAGTTAGGCAGTTAAATTAATTTGTTTTCTATATTTTTCTCCAAGTTAACATTGCACATTATTTGTGTACTTTTACGAGGCTTGTAATTTTACATGCGTTTTTTTTTTTTTTTTTTCGAGACAGTTGCGCGCTTAAAGGAATAAATATTACAAGTGTTTAAGTGAAATATATTCGACGCAAATAATAGCGTGTCTATATAATGTCTGCATTATTGCAAAATCTTGACAAAAGTGCAAATCTTAATAGGTCGGTTAGTCTTTGTATGAGCGCTTACATTATTGTTCTATTTAAATTTTTATACTCGTATTTATTATTGCGCTATTATGGCTTTTCTCTTTATAATTATACTCTTCGCATAGTGTGTGTGTTTATAGTAGCTTAAAATTTTTGGAACGTCTTAGAGCAAGCAACAGCGATCACCATAAATTATATATTTAGATATATACGTGATCATCAATACGCCGAGACTAGTCGTTCTAGCTATGTATGTCAGTTCGTTCGTCTTTCCGTACGTTTGTCTGTCTGTGCGCTCAATTTTTACTCGATTTTGGTCTAAGTAGAGTTATGCTTTTTGCGTATATGTATGCATGTCTGTATATTCTTTGGCACACTTTGTAGCCTAAACAGCCTAATGACATATCGTTTTTATATTTAATATATTTATATAGCATCATTACAGTACAATAATATTAGAAACAAGAAAAAACGTTAACTTCGGTTGAACCGAAGCTCTAATACCATTCACATGAAACTTTAAATAGTATTGTAATACATAAAAGTGGGGGTTTAATTAGGGGGTGTGTGGTACACGCTCACTAGTCGATGTGTATGAAGCGATGTAGTAGATGTGTAAGATGCCGCCATATCGAATTTCAAGTTGATATTGACGTTTTCCATACAAATGCATAAAAGTGAACTGTGGGTTTATATAGGACTACCTCAAAAAGTGAGCGGGACACGCCCCTTTGTATATGTATATGCAGCGGTTGTCCATTAAAATCCACAAAATCAAATTGCAGGCTAATATTGATCTAAATGAAGGATTTTTTCATAAAAAAAAAAAACACAAAATTGCACGTTGGGTTTGTATGGGGGCTACCTCAAAAAGTGGGCGGGCCACGCCCAATTGTCTATGTATGTTTAGCGTCTGTCTCTTAAAAGGCACCATATCGCATTTCAACCTAATATTGACTTTAATAAAAAAGTTTTTCTTACAAAAAGTCAAAAGTGGACCATAGGTTTGTATGGGAGCTTTCCCAAATAGTGGGCGTGGCAGCTCAGTCTTGATACTCTATTAAACTACAATAAAAAGAAGTATATGTGCAAAATTTCAACTGGATAGCATAAAAATTGGTCCCCAAAAAATGCGCAACAACATACAGACAGACAGACGGACATGGCTAGATTGATTCGTCTCGTCGAGCTGATCAAGAATATATATACTTTAAGGGGTCTACGGTGGCTCCTTTAATGCGGTACAAACTTTCACTATGTGTGAATGGTATAAAAATTAAATAAAAAGCCCATATATATATATATCTTCCATAAACAGACGCTATATAAACATATTATATATAGCCTGTTTCTAGTGTTCAAAAGACATAATTTTCTGTTGCAATGCTCGTTTTCTTTAGGATGGCCCTCAGACGTTCTAGCTCTGACACTGAGTTTTAGTTAGCATTACAGGCTGGATCGAGCCTGATTCGCAGTGAACAGTTGATTGTCATGCGGCTCTGGACACTACGTCACGCACTGGTTTCTTTATGTATCTTAACCTAACACATACATATGTATGTATGTATGTATGTATGTTAAAGGCCGTTGGGCTGTTTAGGATACAAAGTGTGCCAAAGAATATACAGACATGCATGTTGTTTTAGTTGTTTTGCAAAGCAGCTACTGTCTTGCGTATGCCGATATCTTTGTTTGTTGTTGCAGTTGCAGGTTTTGTTGTTTTAATAATAATAATTCCATGTTGAAATATTGGTTTGGAATTTGTTTTCTTTATAACCGTTAGAACTACAATAAATATCAGAAAAATTAACATGATTTTTTACACAAAACAACAATACAAAGTTTCCAAACAAACAAACAAAAAAAAAAAAAAAAAAAAACAACCAAAATGATGATAAACAACACAACTATGAAGAGTATTTTAAGCGTCAGTGCCACCGCAGTTAAGTTTTCTTTTTCTTGTTTTTTGAATACATATATTTTCTTTGTTTGCTTGCTTAACACGGGGAATTACTAGACTGCTGTACGTTATAATAAATTTATTTTAACGCTCACCAAACAGCACCGAGTGTAGTGTATCAATATCACAGGGAACTGATGCTAAAGCGCTGGCCATTGACTGCGAACTAAAATGTAGAATAATGAGTAGAAAAAACTCTGTTTTTCAAAATTTGTTTGTTACAATTTGTTTAAATGTAAATAAATACGAAAAAAAAAAACAAAAAAAAAACAAAAACAAAAACAACGAAAAAGTAATTAGAACCTTACCCAATGGCTGGTGCGGTGGGACGATTTGATGAGCGTGGATTAACCAACAGGCAAGTCATGGCCAAACCATCCAGCTGACGATTGTGATATGTATCGACAGCACGTTCGGCATCAATCAATGATTTATAGATGACCTCAGCAACGCCGGGACGCACAACGCGTGCATCATACATTGGTCCAATTTCGGAGAAAAGTTCTTTGATATCATTTGTGCTGACATCGCCATGTAGATTGCTAACAACAATACGATAACCAGTTGAACTAAAGTTGCTGCTGCTGCTGCTGCCGCCGGCGCTGTTGCTGCTGCTATTGTTGCTTAAATGTATGCCACCCAAAATGCCGACGCCGACGCCGCCACCAGCATTTGAAATGTGCTTTTTGCTACTATTCTCATTAGCATAGATGCCATGCGATAGACGTGGATCTGGTGCATTTGTATGCAAACGTGCACGCAATTGTGATGATATTGTACTCGGCGTACGTCGCTCGTATAGCATATTTGAGTCTTCGTCCAATAAATCACGTGGCGGACGATTGCGACGCACTTCATAAACATCGAAAGGATCGGCGGCGGCAGCGACGGCGACTGTTTTATCAATACCGAAATGTGTTGCTGCTGCTCCTGATGATGACGTACCAATATCATCTCTACCCCAGATATCCAGACGCATTGAACGCTGCTGGTGCTGGTGCTGTTGCGGATGATGGTGCTGCTGCGTTTGTTGTGAAACGCCAGTTATAATCTTTGTTGTTGGTGATTTCTTTTCGCGTCCAAATATATTTGCATAATCCGTAATGCGAGTCTGTGCATGCTCTTGCAGCTGTTGCTGATAGCTAAGGCCAGCGGTGCGACAATATTCTTCTGTAAAGCAAATAAATGAAATGCATGTGGGTGTGTCATAAAAATCATTAAACATTATTTACCATGTTCCATTTCAGCCATATTATCATAATCAACGTAACCTCTTGGTATTGCTACTTTAGGTTGATATGTTGCATGACGTTTGTGTCCAGCACCAAGACCACCAACATTAGAATCGCCATTGGTCAGATCCAAGTGTATATTAGCGCTGATACCAAGTCCGGTGCCTGTACCGCCGCCGATCACGCGATTGCCAAGTATACGCTTAGTGATGCGTTCCGGATATGCTGCATGTATAGCGGCGTTGCTGCCGATGCCGATGCCGCCACCGCCGGCACCAACTGTTATTATGCGATTACCCAAACGTCCATGTGTAGTATAACTATTATGTTTATTTTTATTTATGCCGTGCAACATTAGTTGCTGTTGCTGCTGTTTATAATGCGACGTCATCACCGGCTGCTGCTGCTGCTGCTGCTGTTGTTGTTGTTGTTTTCGTTGATCCAACAAAATCTGACGCGCATCGAAGCCATTTTTACGCATATTTCGCATCAGCACCTCACGCGCATCGCCAATCTTAGCGCGGTTCTTTGCAATGATACGATTCCGTGCATCCTCCACCACGGCATACGGCTTAAAATTGTTTGCGTTGCTGTTGTTGTTGTTGTTGTTGCCGGAGTTTTTGAAATTTGTTGTATGCTGGACATGATGCAAATTATTTGGACGCTGTCCATTATTAACGCGCTTTGCATTTGCATTGCTGCGAAGTAGTAGAAGAAAAAAAACAACCACAACAAAAAAAAAAACGAGAAGGTAATTAATAATTTCCTGGAAATGCAGCATCATCAGCAACAAAGCAACTCCCGGCGTAAATGGCGTGCGTACACAGGAGCGCCTGCTGCGGCTGCCGCGACGACGACGTCGCCGAAAATTTTTCATAACTCAAAGAAGACTCACCCGTTTTTCTGCCAGCCACGCTTTGCAATTAGCTGATCCAACGATAAATCAACATCCATGAGGTCCGTCATTGTTGTTTGTATCGTTCCAAATGCTTTGCTTACTTTTCAATTCAATGCAAAGTCGAATATTTGACAAAGAAAACAATTCTACTAATATAGAAATTGATTTACAAAAATGAAATATTAAAAGTGAAAAGCCGTCCGACTCTCGAGTACTGCTGCCGCTGCTGACGCCGCTACCGCTACTTTTCGCACAGCACAGCACCGCAAACGCAATGCAAAACCAAACGGTACATTGTTTTGCAAGCGGTTCATGTACAAGTACAGAACGGTTAACCGTTTTGTACTTTTTGTTATTTGACAACACTAGAAAAACAGATGAAAACAGTGTTGCATTAATATGCTTTGTTAATTTTGAATTTTTAATTATTAAAAGTTTTTATTTTATTTATAGCATACAAATTATTCTTCCAAATTAATCTATTTCTAATTAATATATATTTTATAATATCTTTATGTATGCACGCAGTTTTTAGCACTGTTTTTGTATGACGCAGCACTATGTTTGTCTCTTTTGCACTCACGCAGAGTGCATGAAAAAGGAAAGCAGGCAACATTAAATTAACCCTTTAAGGTCCATATTCACCACTTGGAAATATAGTATTAGAAATTACGTAAAATACACTAAAAACTGTTTTTGTGCGAGGGATAGGGAACCACCACATAAAAGAAAACGCACAAAAAATCGCAAAAAACTTCACGAGTATGTAGCTCTAAAAAAATAGCTTTAGCAACACAATTGAAAAGTATTTTTCATATGCGGTGAATAGGGACTGCATAGAAAAAGTTTCACGAAGAAAATATGTAACTCAAAACCTGACGAAATAACTAGGAAATCCTTTTTTAAAACCAAATCAAGACCAAATGAGGCTTGGCAGCTACTTGAAATCTCGCCAAACCTTTTGGAATCTGAGTAAGAAAATATGTACACATGCGAACATTTTTTAATATAAGGGTTCCGTACCAAAGGGTAAAACGGGACTCTATTACTAAGACTCAGCTGTCCGTCCGTCCGTGATAGTTTTCACAGTTGATGTATTTCTGCTGCCGCTATAACAACAAATACTACAAAACAGAATAAAATAAATATTTGAAGGGGGCTCCCATACAACAAACGTGATTTCTTTGCTCGATATTGATAACGCCAACATTCACAAAATATTTAGTTATATGTTCACTTAAAAAATAAATAATTAAATTAAAATAACACAAATATTTAAGTGGGACTCCCATACACACAACAGACATGATTTTGTTTTACAGATAATGATACAGAACCCTTCGTGCGCGAGTCCGACTCGCACTTGGCCGGTTTTTTTTTTGTTTTTGTTTTTTTTTTATTACATATGTACTTATTTTACAAATACAAAAACTTTTCAAAACGTAGAACCATTTTATTCTTCGTAGTCTGACAATACGCGTACTTCCTTGTGGTAAACTGGTTCAAAATCGCTTTCGTCACTTGAAGATACTACCTCGCACTCGTTTAGAGTTGACTTTTTTTGCAGTTCACCATGTGGGTAGTCGGTAATAAGTTTTTGGCGACGACTGTTGTTTCACTAGACGCTTGTATATGTATCACTAACCATATGTATCACTAACCATATGTATCACTAACCATATGTATCACTAACCATATGTATCACTAACCATATGTATCACTAACCATATGTATCACTAACCATTTGATGACGACCCCCGGGACAACGATCGAAATATTAAGTCTGGTACGATCTCCTCAATTTTGGTATTATTAATTTTAAAGGAATTTTTTTCGATTTTTGAGCGTTTATTCAAAAAAAAAAAAAAAAAATGCTACAATGTATATTATTGAAAATATTGTCCATCGTTAGCTACAACATTTTCCCATCTTTTGGGTAGCATATGGATTCCGCGTCGGAAGAACGGCTCGTCTTTTGAGGCAATCCACGAATCGACCCATTTTTTGGTATCCTCGTAAGAGGTAAAGCGCTGCTCAGCCAGGCCGTGGGAACCACATGTTCTCCAGTCCCAATTCATCCAATTGAGGAAGAACAAATTCGGTCGTCGTTTGGCCCGCAGCGTTCTCAAAGAACAATGGCCCGATTCAAACTGCCACTCTTGGTAGTATGCATAAATTTCTAAACTGTTTCAAATCAGTTAAATGCAACATAACAAGAAAATAGAAATTAATGTGCTTCACTCTCATTTGTTTATAAAAAATATTTATTTATTTATTTAGGAAAAAAAAAAGAATTTCTTTAGATGGGCAAAAAGTTTGCAGCACAGCTTCGAGCTCCCTTCCCTTCCCTACCGATACATTCCGTTTCATTCTCTTTTGTATTGTTGCAGTTCAGTACACAGCTGTTGTTAGTGTTCGAATTCCGTTCGTGCCAATTTGTGTTCTCTCTTTTGATATAATGATGTTCTGTTTCCATTGCACTCAATAGCATCGACATCTATCGACGGGACAGTTGGATTTGTAATTAAGGCACTCATCCATGCAATAGGTGTCAGCACCTTCGCGGCCCTCCAGCTCACCAATGGCAACGCAATCTTGTCTGTTGGATTGGAAAGAAATTGTAAAGTTTTTTTTTAGATTTACTCTGCACAGCATAGGAAAACCATTAAGAATACTCACGGACAATGACACGCAGTCTCCGGGCAATTTGGTGGATACCGCAGACAGTTGATCTCACACCAGTTATCGATGCCGGGTAGCGCACGATACGCCGGTGCTCCAATGCATTTTTGATCGCTGCAAGAAAAGCATAAAGAATCTAAGGTGAGTCGTGTGTATAAATATGTGGCAGACACTATAAAGTGTTTATATATTCTTGATCAGCATCGGAAGACAAGTCGATATAGACATGTCCGTCTGTCCGTCCGAGCGTCTGTTTGAACAAATATCTTCTTTTCCCTCTTCAGATAACTCGTAATCTTCCATACACATACACAGCTTCCATTTCAAAGCTTTTGTATGAACATTTTTTTGTTTTTGCTGTTAATTACGCTAGAAACACCAAATTTTGTATATCTTACATAAGACCTATTGAAATAAACTGCATGGGTTCATATTATGTCACTAGAAAAAGTTAGCCCTCATACAAACTTATCCTCAATATTCAAGTTTTTGTATGAAATTATTTAGAAATGCCAGATATGACGTCAATCCTTGCAAAATATTCGATGTATATAGGTTAAGATCGGACCACGATAGGGGTAGCCCCATGCAAACATTTTTTTATTATACCATTCACACATTGTGTCTAATGGTATTATCAGTTTGTCTAAAAGTTTGTAATGAATCAAATTAGCCATCGTAAACCTCATAAAGTACATATAATCTTGATCAGCTCGATGAGATGAGTCGATCTAGCCATGTCCGTCTGTCTATCCGTCTGTCTTTTTGGTAGTTGTTGCGGATATTTTAGGGATCAATTTTTAAGATATTCAACTGTAACCCAGACTTTTTTTTACAGTTAAATAGAGTATCCATATTGACATAGCACGCCTACTTTTTAGGGTAGCCCCCATACAAACCACCAGATCACTTTTGACTTTTTGTATGAAAAAGTTTTTTTATTACAGTCAATATCAACTTTATAATTGATTGGTAGCTTTTAGTGGACGAATGCTTGACATATACAAAAAAAAAAAAAAAATACAAAAGTGCGCGGTGGGTTTGTATGGGGGCTACCCCACAAAAAGGGCGGGACATGCTCATTAGTCTATATATGCTAAGCGGCTGTCCATATAAAGACACCACAATGTATTTCAACCTAATATTGACTTTAATAAAGAAGTTTTTCATACAAAAACACAAAAGTGGGCAGTAGGTTTATATGGGGGTCCCACCCATTAATATTTATGTCAAGCATCCGTCCACTAGAAGCTACCAAATCAATTTTAAATGGATATTGGCTACAATAAAAAAAAAATTTCATAGAAAAAGTTAAAAGTGCGCGGTTGGTTTGTATGAGAGCTACCCCAAAAAGTGCGCGAGGCGGGTTAAATCTTAATACTCTATTAAACTGCAATAAAAAGAAGTGTATGTGCTAATTTGGATCACATAAAAATTATATCCAATAAAAATGTCTGGCCAAAAATTACGTAACAACATCCAGACGGACATAGCTAGATCGACTGGTCTCGTTGAGCTATTCAAGAATATATATACTTTATGGGGTCTATGAGGCCTGCTTTAATGCATTACAAACTTTCAGATAAACTGATAATACCATTTAACACTATGTGTGAATGGTGGTAAAAACCTCTTGACGAGGTAAAAAACCAACCAAAATATAATTTCTTTTCTAGGGTATCGAATTCGTTTCTATACTCGTACTTTATTGAAAGCCTCTGCTCAAAAGTTCCACAGTACATTGCAATATGACGATAGCTCAGTTACATATTACAATCAATCACAACAATACAAATGAAAAATATAAATCCTTTGTCGCAAAAAATATATATTCGAATTTTTGTGTGTCTGCAAATAGGCTTTCGTCGCTTGGTTTATTATTATTAACTCAGAAGATCGCCAAAAGGAAAACAACAGTTGCATTTTGTCTGATACGTTTTTACTTGAAAGTATGTAGTTGTATGTATCAAAATACAAAATGAATGCACTGTTCAGACGATCATACATATATATGTGACATATGTAGTTTAGGAATTTTAACCAATTTTCGTTAAGTTTGCTGTCACTTCTAGTTGACATTTATAAGGTTTTAACTTCATTTTGAATGCAATATGAGAAATGTGTCATATATACTACATGACATAGATTTTCAAACAAGAAGAAACACTTAGTGTATTATGCATTTTATGTGTATAACAGTTAGTGGTTATAGCCACTATGATCACAATACGATATAATACTGTAACTAAAAACTCAAAAATATGTATTCAAGAAAATAAACACCATGACTTTTAAATTGAATCATATTATTATCATTTCCAGATACAATTTTCCAGATACAATTGTATACAATAACAGCAAACTTTGTTCTATGTATGAATATAAATAATTAAACGCATTGAGCACAGCATTAAGTTACTCGAATGAAACTTGAAACAATTCTGATGAATCATTCTTCGAACGAAGTTCATTGCCAAAGAAAAATACTTTGATACAATTTACAAAAGTTTCGAATTTACTTCAAGTATAAGTCTATATATACTCGTATTTGCTTACATGATGTTAAACTTCAGTGCACTTGCCTGCACTTTGTCCCAAAACTATGTAGTAAGTAATATAACAGAGATAAATAAAGTAAACGAAACATAGATAGATAGTTAAACTCGCATATATATAGAACGAAAGTGCGAAACTGCGAAAATATAAGTTTGCAGTGTTTTTATTTTTCAGTTTGTAAATCAATTCAAAACGCAGTTCTGCCCGCTTGTGAGTCCTTATCTGAATTGCTGTGCAAATACCAAACCAAAAACAAAGAATGTCAATGTTTGTCTGACGCTGATTTTTCTGTTTTTTGTTTTGTTTGCTCATTGCCCGCCAACGCCCACACGGTTTTCTGACGTACAAAAAAAGTATATATTGCAGTAAAAATTCATAGTTAAACTGATTATTTTAACATGTTTTGACTTTGGGTGATCGATCTTATCGGTTTCACATCGCACGTAAAAGAAATAGCTCAGCAAATGCTTAGCACCGAATCGTGCATTGCAGACCATTGGAGTGCAGTAAAATTTTGATAATATGCACATCCAAATCTGGTAGCACTGCAAACGCCAATCTAAAGTGCTTTAGACCAATCCGTCTATCATTATTCTGATTATAAATTTTAGAGATGCTAGTAAAAATATCTAAAACTATATCAAACAATATAGATTTATCGCTTGTATCAAAATTTTGATATGCATGCAGCAACGGAAATATCTAGAAACAATACATGATCCATTCAACAATGTTCATAACGAACGCTGGTAGAACTGACATGGCTGCTGATCAAAAAGTACCAGGAAATTGTTATTACAACGAAAACGGTTTAATTATCTCCTTCAAAGAAATTCCCATTAGATGAAATGCACTTATTCTAACGCTTATTGCTCCAATCTTTGTAGCACTCTTCTCATAGGCCGATTTTCAGGCCCATCGCGTATTATTTTTTTTTTTTTTTTTAGCCAATCGTATCAAAACACTTTCCGCGGAATGATAACATGCGTCGTAGTAGCAGAAAAAAGCCAGACGAGACCATCTCAGCCCAATATGGATCTAGCGGAATGTTATTAATGTCAAATAGTCGTGTACAAGATGAGAATATTTTGGGTGGCTCTTGTTTAAACCAACCAACCCTGTGTGAATGGTATTAGAGCTTCGCTTCAACCGCAGTGCTCTATAGCATACTACCTCCACAATGCTGCCACCTGTGTACTACTTCGATGGCATCATCACATCTAACTACTAAAGAGTTTGAATGAATTATTTATGACAGTCCTGCATTTCATAATGACCAACTTAACAGCATTGATGAACTGAAGGACTGTAACAATTTGCTTGAGGCTACTTATATTATCTTGTGAAATGCATAAACTGATTGTGAATTATAAGTTTAAGTTTAAGTTTAAATTTAAATTTAAAATTCACTTTTCTTCTTCTTTCTACCTGGCCTGGCTGTGCAAAAATTGGGTTGATTTTTGGATTACTACTAAATAAGAGTATCCGTTGCGGAATCTGTATATTACCAGAAAAATTGGTAAAACGTAGTGGCTAGCGATGGACATTATACAATATATAAGTAATTTTTGGGGAAAAAAATAAAAATAAAAACTATATGAACTAATTGAAAGATCCAATATATTGGGATATTGAATTAATAATGCGCGTTTCACACAAGAGGCCGCCACTAGTATATGAACCAATATTCGAGTTTCCAATTTCTTGCCGCTAAAACCTATTGTCAATGAGCGTCTTTGACAGCTTCTGACAATACCTCGAAAATGTCGAATTTCGTACCAGATAAAGTGTTTTTTTTTTTTTGCGGGGAGTTCTTCTTCATTACTTTAATATGAAAAAAGTGCGAATCATCGAATCTTAGTGGAAGTTTACGGCGAGCATGCTCTATCTGAACAATCGTGTCGGAGGTGGTTTGGTCTATTTAAAAGTGATGATTTTGAGCTAGAAGATAAGGAACTGTCGGGTCAACCCAAAAAGTTTGAAGACGAATCATTGCTATATATGGACCAATGCCAAAATTTTCAGGAGTTGTCAGAATCATTGACAGTGGACGGTGGACGGTGGACAGTGGTCTAAAAGCCATGGACTGATTCAAAAGCAAGGGAAATGGGTGCCATACAAGTTGAAGCGGCGCGACGTCGAAAGGCGATTTTT
>JAWNNQ010000304.1:0-42760 GCA_035044765.1 Leucophenga montana
CCTACTACGACTCAGTTACGTATTGCTGAATGGTAACTACTGTGATTGGTAAATTTGATTTTAAATGGTAATCATTGTGAATGACAATCGTAATTTGGCGGGCATTTTTTGAATATTAATTATGCAGAAAAAGGCAATTTTTGCGAGATGTTCATAATAAAAAAGCTAAATCCTTTTTATACAACTTCCTTTAACCTTTCGCTACCAGCAGCAGATATAATGATCTACTGGCTTCTCATGTTAATCATTTAGCAGCGGCTCTGGTCGTTAATACATGTCGTAGACGGCTCCAACGATTTCATCAAAATAATATTCAAAATAGGCATTAAGCCTTATTTTTTTATTATATTAATGTAAATACTCTAAACTAAATGCCTTAATGTCATTTTTTTTTAACATACAAATGTATTATAGTTTTTAAGTAAACTGATCGACATTCACTTAAGATAATAAAAAAAAAAAACCTTTCGCTACTTTTAGCACCAAGACAATTTGACCCGCAGACTATTAGAAAAATACGAAAATAGATGCGGGGTTACATACATTCAGTTATTTGAGATTTTCTAAAAACGCTCATAATAACTTTTCAATTTGGGAGTCTTAATTATAGCTCTATATCATGTTTATCTAAATCAATTGTCTCTACTCGCCCGCAGTTTCGCTATTATACAAATTTTTCACAAAAATCATTTTGTCTAATCAGCTTCCTAATTATTTAAGATTTAAATATCAAACAACCGTCTATGATGCCAACTAATGTGCATACATATGCGTCATAATAAAATACATTGATTTTTTATTCATTTGCTCATTTATTTATTGTTTATATTGCTTAAATAAATTATTTAAATATATTTCTCACAGCGGCACCCTGTCTTAATAAATCCCTCTGTTGCTAGAATGCGTTACTAACTTCACGCATGTTTCGGTGTTTTTGTTCAAATGGTATTTTATTTTTCTTTTTTTTTTTCGAAAAGTGGTATTTTCCATTTTCAGTATACAGGTACACTGCAGTGCACATATAAACACAAAAAATAAAAAAAAAAGCGGTGGTGTGGTAGCGACTGATTGATTTAGGAAGTTAAATATACTTGAACTTAAGTTTTATTTTAGTACACAACACAAAATTCTAATTTTTTATGTGAGATTGCATGAAATAATGCTCGTGAACTTTTTAGAATGGTACTTTGGCCGTAAACTTTTTTTTTTGTTGAAAGTACATCAAGGAAATGTGTGTGTATTTGTTAAATCCACAGTGCGAAAAAAATCAAAATAAAAACAGATTTGTATAATCATACATATATTGAAAAAAACAATTTTGTAAGCTATGCTGACCAAAGCTGTTGAATAATAAATATTGTGATCGAAAGGCAGACATTCAGTGTGCCTTTACACAGCGTATGAGTGAAAGGAGCGAACCATTATCTGATTTTTCAATTCTTTTTATTTTACTGTGTTTTAAAGGTTAGCTCAAAAAGACTTTTTTAAAAATCATACCGATATTCATATGTTCATTTACATTTTTATGCCGAGGTAATACTGTAAATAATTCTTTCTTAAACAAACTTTCTTTACAAACTTTTCATCTATAGGTAAAATAATTTCATTAAAATTTTTCCAATAAAAAGTATAACACATACTAATATAAATTCATATGTACATACGAGTGTGCATGTATATATCAGAGATGGCACAAAGAGAGCAATCAAAGTGTAATAGTTGGTGTGCGCTCTGCATTTATCCGTGGATTTCTGAAACAAAGCGTCATGAATCTACTCTGTCGAAATCATTCAACATACTGATTTTAATTTTTCTTTCTCTTGAACTGACTTCGGAAACCAGAAATTCGTGTACATATGAATGTACACGAATTTCGAAGAGAGTTTACCGCGGCGGGCATCCGAGTCCAACTCTGATATACAAAATATGTACATTCCTTTAGAGATTGGCGTAAATCTTGTAATAAATCATATTAGAAAGAACAGAAGGACATGTCACGCCCAACATATAGCATAACCCCATACATTCTCATTCATATTTCTTTTTATTCTTTATTTATATACAATTTTATATTCAATTAATAAAATTAGTATAAATCGAGTTTGAATAGCATAAAAGCCTGCTGGACGAACATGTTTGGTTACATTTTATTATAAGTTCAATTTAATTTAAATTAACTAATATAACAAAAAAATAAAAACAAAAACGAAGTTGAATAATATCATTCACAAGAAGTTTAACGTTAAAGTAGATGTTAAAAAAAAAACAAAAAAAATCGTTAAATCTCATTTTAACTCAATATTTACTTCAATAAAGAAGTATTTCATACAAAAACACAAGTAGACAGTAGATTTGTATGGCGGCTACCCCAAAAATTGGCTGGGTCCCACCCATTAATGTTTATGTGAGCGTCCGTTCATTTGAAGCTACCATATTGACTACAATAAATAAGTTTTTCATACAAAAAGTCAAAAGTGGGAGGTGGGTTTGTATGGGGCATCCCCCAAAAAGTGGTCATTAAAAAGCAGTGTAATTGCCAATTTTCAACTGGATAGCACAAAAATTGGTCCCCTAAAAATCCGGGACATACAGACGGACAGAAATATGGGCATAGCTAGATCGACTCGGCTCGTCAAGCTGATCAAGTATATATATACGTTACAAACTTTCAGACGAACTGATAATACCATTTCACACTATCGGTGGTGTCAAAAAATTCCGTAGGTGTCACAGAAATCTCCGAGATTTCATACAAAACAGTTTTAGAGTACAGACGAGTTTTGTGCAAATTAATTTTGTGTTTAAAACGGTGATGTTATAAAATATATGTATCTGTCGTTCGTTGTTGTTGCGTAAACCAACCTGGTCGGTTTTCAGCAAATAAATACACATTTTTACAAATTTAAATTAAATAATAAAATGTGCTCTGTTTAAATCCTAAGACACAGTTACGAAGCAAATACATTAAACAAAGTTTTACCACCAAAGAAAGTGATTTCTGACACCTACGAAATTGATTTAGGTAGGAATTGGGGTGAAACATATTTCTGTGACACCTCCATATGTGTGAATGGTATAATAATACAAGTGTAACCGGTAACTTTGATGGAACTTAGTTTTACAATACTCTTTAAATAGTCTCATCGAGTTCAAACGTACTGAAATTATCACAATATGGAGTAACCACCACATATTTTTCAGGCGTTATGCTAATTTTCAATGTCACGACTCTTATTAAGCCTATATCCGTAACGCCGAGTTCGGCGAGCCGATAAATTTATCAGAATTTTTTGGAAAGTGACCTGCCAACTCGATCGATAAAAAACCAAAGCAAAAGCAAAATGAAAACCAACAAAATTGAAATTTTATATTAAAACTTTAAATGCAAACGTGCATATTATATTCATAGATTGGCTCGTATTTTTCTACAGCGGCGTCGCTCACTCATCCATTTTTGGAGAATTTTTTTTGTCGCCAAGTTGGCTTACTGTGTCAACTCACAGACGGAAGTGGTCCAAGCAGTCGTAATTACACACTTTTTGGACCAATGCTTTATACAACCAAAAGCTCCTTTACCTTTTTTATCCTAGAAATAGTGTGATTGCTAATTGCTTAATTTGGGATCCATAAGGCCAAAGTCAATAATACTAATATCCCTACTAAGACTAAAGCAGCACACACTGACAAAAGCTTTGCTAATATCAGTGTGTATTCAGACACCAAACCTTTATTGACAGCTAGCTGATTCCCGTCGCATTGCTGCCCTTTCCCCCTGCCACTCCTTCCCCCTGCTCCACCTTTCCCCTGCCCCACTTCTACCTCCAATTCTATTACCCCACTTGTCCTGTCCTTTGCCCCCTACCACACCTTACTTTACCACCCCATTTCCCTGCCCCCTTCGATCCTATTCACATACAACATTTCATCCCTCTATCTTAAAAGGTATCAAGCGCGTTGCTGCAATTCCCCCTTCCATTACCGCTCCTTCCCTATGATCCCTACCCCTATTCCCCCTGTCCCTTCTACCACTTCTACCCCTTTCCCAATACTGACCTTTCCCTTCCCTCTTCCCCCCATTCCACTACTTCTCCTTCCAATGCCACTCCTGCCCCTTCCCCTACCACTTATTCACCCTCCCCTACCTACATTCCTTTCACCCCAACTTCTCCCTGCCCCTTTCCCATGCCCTCCACGACCCCATTAACTCTTATATTAATTCTATTATTAATTTTAATATAATTTTATTTTCCGTGAATTTTTACTATATTTTAATAGTAAGTTTAATAGTTGTGACTTAAATATAAAAGTTAGACATATGCTGTCGCTGACCTTTTTTTAGGCATTATCAAGCTCTTGAACTCAATAATGAGCTCTCATCGTTAAGCGTTCGTAAGAAACGTTTTCGTTCTACCGTTTTTCTCCGACTATGCAAATCCGACTACCACGAAAAAACCGGGTTAATATAAAGCCTATGACACTCACAAATAACGTGGCTTTCGATTGGTAAAAGAATTTTCAAAATCGGTTCAGTAGATCCAGAGATTACCCCCTACAACCTCACAACCTCAAAAACTTTACTTCTTTATAGTATTATAAGTATATAGATAAAAGAAAATTCAAGAAGATTTGTACAAATGGATCTGCCTTTAACAAATTTATGTTGAAATGGGCTAACAACTGACAGTAGCGATTGTTGCAATTGATCAGTGACAATTTTTTCAAACAATTTAGGTATAGCCCTTAGTTCAGCAACACCTCTATAATTCGAGATATGAGATATACTGCCTTTCTTGTGTAATGGACTATGTAATAAAGGATTATTTCCAAAGATATGGGAATTTGTTTTATATAGAGCTTAAAAAGAAAAAGTGGAGCACAGATGGAGCTAGCACATTGTTTTAGTATACAACTAGGAATATTATCAGGACCAGGCAGAAATAAAAATTTAATAGATTTAAGACATGTTAACACATTAGACTTGCAAATTACGGGAGATGGTTTAAAGTCATAAGATGGGATACTATATGGATAAGTTGCAGTATAACCAGAATAGAAGTTAGTCTATGTTGTTGGAAAGAAAGTAGCAAATAAATCCTATATCTCAGAATCCTAGCATTCTGCCTTACTATCGAGACGAAAATTTGAATGGTAAGCCGTATTTCTACGCCTTGTATTGACTAAGCTGAAAAACTCTTAGATTATTGCACACAGTACAATTGTCAAAATAAATGAAAACTAGAATAGAAAGTATTGAATGCCATATCAATATCTGTACACATCCAGAATTGACCAATCGGCACTAAAGAGTAATTGATTTAACTTTGCGTAGTCGGTTTACTTAAAATATCTGACACGAAGATATGTATTATTATTACTTTATCTAGCTGAAAAGATAGCTCGTAAGTAGGATGGTAATTGTGTTCGGTTATGTTAAAACCATTGTCAACAAACACAAAATCTAGATGGCGACTTGAAATATTGCAAATTTGGCTACACTGTTGCAAGAACAAATCGAGAATACTATCTAGAAAGTCATGGTTACCTGTTGGATTTAACAAAGACGAATCATCGACCTTACACTAGGTAAATTAAAATCATCCATAACTATAAGATGGTCTTTATCAAGTACACATTCTATGTAATTATTAAAAACAAAAACCAACAACGGTAAGAAATGCGCCAAGAAATTGTACGAGTATATGGTGTAAATAAAAAATATGCGTCGGTACATAATTTTCTGCGCCGAGGGAAAAAGTTATTACATATAGCTTAATTCATAACATTTGGAAGGACAAAAAGATATCCAACGCTAAGTGCTGGAATGGTGATGTGGCTCAAATGAAGACGGCTGAGTTCTTTTGGATGGTCTCATTTCGAGTCACGATGGCAATAATTAAAAGCTCAGCCGAGTCTAGCTGCTGTTTATGTATCTTAATAAATGGAATTTAACTATTAAAAGAAAAAAGTTGGCAGCTTTTACTACGTCACCATACTTCCTTAATTGGTGTAAAAACCCAGTTATATAAACAGTGATATGTGAAATTGTACATGCGTTACATGGCTTTACATTTTTTTATCTCGCGCCCATCTCTAATATACTCGTCTCTATAGATACATTCATTTCTATGTATTTAGAAGATTATAATGTATCGCAGTGTTTGCCTTTAATTTCATGCCACCATACAATCAAGGAATAAACAGAAGATTGCAACAGAATAAGCATGTTGGTGAAAAATGTTTTCCGTTTGGAGACTAAAATGACTCTTATTTTTGGAATACTAATTTTGTTTGTCTTTGGCTATGTATCCACTGATCAAGGTAAATTTCATTAAAATATTTTGTATACATGCATACTAATAAATTATTTTTGTATTTTAGTCATCCTACTGGACACAACACGTGAGGCCACTCTAGAGTGGACCAGATATCCATATGGACCACAAGCGCAAACACCAGGCGTATGTATTCTAATTATTGCATTTTATTTCTTCAAAGCAGTATGTACATATGTATATACTCTTTGCACATAGTGTGAATAAAAAGAAGATTTCTTCACGGATAAGGTCGTGCTGTCAATATTACTACTTTAGTTACTTCCCCGCAAACGTAGTTCTGAGAGGCTAAATACTTACATGTAGCAAAAAATTATTTCTTGTTCAGCTTCTGACTTTTTAAAATTATTGTGCTTGTATGGACAGAAAATCCAGTTTACATGGTGCGTAAGAAACAAACAAATTCCCTCCTCCCTGAATTGATGAATGTTTCTTAATATTGATGCATTTTCATATAAAAGATGTAAAAGCCTCTGTTGAAAAAACATTAAGTTCATAAATGTTAAATATTAACCTTGGAAAAATAAAAATATTTTTAAATAAAGGCCGGAGCGGGAGTATGTGCGGAAATTTTAAATTAATGTTTAAGTCGCCACGTAAACCTTCACAAATGAACTGCATAACCCTAAATGAGTAAAATCTATGATCAACAGAAAAGCTACGTGCACGCTTTGTTGGATGATAAGGCGATGAGACGACTGGAGAAGCAAATTGTCAAGTAAAGTTTTTCAGTTGACACCAATTGTGACAATCGTTATATTGCGCCTGAACTACGTTGCGGTGTTGTGGACAGAGCTAAACTTGTTTTTGTATATGTGTCAGTAGTTGTTGTATGAGCTGTATATCAACTTTATTTTGTCTTCTTCTACTATTTCGTATAAAGTATCTAGTTTATCATCCCTCTTTCTTTAGAAAAATGTTCTTAGATAAACATCATTGAAGTATTGATTTGGAAATAAGTTTCCTGAAGTATCCCCAGTTTGTCTTTTTTGGAAAGCTTTTAACGCGTTAATGGATTCATCGTAGAACCCATAAAATATACTTGTATATATTCTTGATCAACGTCTGCCTTTCTGGTGGTCCATTTTTAAGATATCACTGAACGTTACTTAGGTGGCTCTACAACCGTCTATTGGTCAATGCCGCACATAGGAAAGCGCACCACCAGCGCCAGTCCCTGGCAATCCAGAGCTTCTTCAGATCATCATAGACCTGATTTTGCCATCTTAAGCTCAGACGTCCTCTCTGACGACGCCCAACTACCAAATTCAGGTTTCCGTCGTAAACCTTTAGAGCTGGAATTTCGGGGTTGATCCGGATTTGGTGGCCTAGTGCAGCCGCTGACATTTAATGCACTGGATTATGTCAACCTCACCATACAGCTCATACAGAGGGGGGTTCATACTGGTTCTAAACACGATGCCAACTCGAGAGAGGGCTCTACTCCTAATTTGCTTGCTGAGTCCAAAAAAGAAGCGATTAGCAAGCGTGATTCTTCGTCTGATCTCTATGCTGGCGTTGTCCCTGGTAATTTCTGTTCCCAGATACACAAAGTTTTCTACAACATTAAAGTTCAAAATCTCCATACTCACAGACCGCCTAAGATACAATGATGGTCTGGGAGAAAGACCGCACCCGACCGTTCTACGTATGGGTATTGGTGTAGGATGTACTCCATCAAGAGATTTAAACATTCGCACGATAAAGCATCACCCTGCATGAAACATCTTTTGGTTTTAAAGGGTTCGGAGTGGTTCTTTCCTTCTTTGGCGACGCTTTGGGTGTGTGATAAATTTATCATGCAAATACGAACCTTTTCTGGGATACCATGAATTTTGTTCTTATCAGCGTGTCGAAAGCGGCCCTATTATTGACAAATAGGTGGTATGCGTCTTTGCTGTACTCACTGGTCTATTCCACGATTAGAGTGAAAATTTGGTCACAGGTCAACTTCTTTGGTTTGAAACCACACTGATACTGGCCTATCAGTGCATCCGTGTATGGCTCCAGCCGTTTACACAGTATGCGCGACAGTTTTTCGTACCCAATTGAAAGGAGTCTTATTCCACGGTAGTTCGCGCAGACAGCAGTGTTTCCCCTCTTGAATATAGGATAAATTACACTGAGATTCCAATCGTTGGGCATGCATTGTTCGGAACATATTTTGCAAAAGAGTTGGTGCATACGCCATACCAATTCTTCGCCACCGGACTCTAATAACACAGCAAGCAGCTCATTGTTGCCTGCCACTTTGCTATTCTGCAGATTTTTAATTACTGAGTCGACCTCGTTATAATGTGGTGGCTTTACAAGAGAACCATCATCAATTGGTGGTTCTAGAAATGCTTCTCTTTCGGCTGTATTGTTCTCTTCATCGCCCTCAAGTAGGTTTGTGAGGTCCATAGTATCAGTGATACCTGAACATCTTTTAACCGGCTTAAAACCTTGACATTTTGATAAAACTTTGAAACTTCCTTTCTACCACATAACACCTCAACATCCTCAAGTTTACGCCTTTCTTGTTGCTTTTTTCTGCGTTTGAAAAAGCGTGTCTCCTCTTTCCGGTGCAAAGCGACCATCTATAACAAGAGCCAAATATTGAATTTCAAGCTGATATTGACTTAACTAAAGTAGTAGTAGGCGGGACACGTAAAAAACAACCATATCCAATTTAAAGTTTTTCATATAACAACATCACAAAAGTGGGCGGATGGTTTTATATTGTTGAAATGGTTTCATTTAACATCTACTGACATATCAAACATAAGTCGATAAATTAAGTGAAAATGAGAGCTCGGCTGAAAATAGTTTAAATTGGACCACCTTTATTACATGTGTGAAGAGTATTACCACTTCGGTGCTAAAAATATTAACAGTTA
This sequence comes from Leucophenga montana, assembly GCA_035044765.1. Classification (NCBI taxonomy): domain Eukaryota; kingdom Metazoa; phylum Arthropoda; class Insecta; order Diptera; family Drosophilidae; genus Leucophenga; species Leucophenga montana. The sequence goes on from JAWNNQ010000304.1 coordinate 9,212, forward strand.
ACTTTGTATTTTTTTTTTTTAAATGCATACATTAACTTTTAGTGGGTGGAAGAGTCTTTTACTGATTTTGTAAAAGGTATAAATTGGCGTAGCTATGTGGTCTGCGATGTTGCGTATCATAATGTTAATAACTGGCTATGGTCACCTTTCATTGATCGTGGGCCTGCTAATAGGCTATATATCGAAATTCAGTTTACAATACGAGACTGCTCCTTATTCCCAGGTAATAAATAAATAAATCTTTACCCAATATTGAGAATTTAATATTGTTTTGTCTCCTTACAGGAAACGCCTTGTCTTGCAAAGAGACTTTCAGCTTGTTGTTTTATGAATTCGACGCAGCAACTCGAGAGCCACCGCCTTGGCAAACTGATAGTTATAAACTCATAGCACGTATCGCTGCTGGAGAAGGACGTTTCAATCAAAATTCCGATGTGGACATTAACACTGAGGTTAAAAGTATAGCAGTTACAAAAAAAGGTGTATACTTTGCTTTTCGGGATCAAGGCGCATGCATCAGCGTATTAGCAATCAAAGTATATTATATTACCTGCCCAGCAGTTACAGAAAACTTTGCTCATTTCAATGAAACGCCAACTGGACGGGAAATAACAATTATTGAGAAACAGAATGGTACTTGCGTGGAGAATGCTGAACCTTATGAACCTCCGACATACTTATGCAAAGGCGATGGTAAATGGACAATACTCTCTGGAGGCTGTCGTTGTAAAGTTGGGTTTGAACCAGATTACGGAAATAAAACTTGCAATGGTAATTTTTTATAAAGTTCAACTCATAAACTTAGCAAGTAAATTTATTAACTTATCTATGTGTTTATGTCCAGAATGCAGCGTAGGATTTTTTAGATCGCTTGAAGTGCGCCGATGTGCTCTCTGTCCACAGAATTCCAACTCGACAAAAGTTGCAGCGGCATACTGCGAGTGTTTACCTGGTTATTTTAGAAATCCACGTGATGGTAGGCATATGCCATGCTACAAACCGCCAGGATCTCCCACGAACCTAACACTTTTGTTTGTTGATCAAACAAGTGCTATTATATCGTGGAATCCGCCCGCAAAAGATGTTTTAAGTAGTGACAAATCATCAAACTACCGAAACAACGTCGTATATAAATTGCGATGCAGTAGCTGCTCATCAAACGTAGTTTTTAATCCATCCGTAGATATAATAAACGAAACTAAAATGACACTAACTAACTTAGAACCAGCTACAATGTACATAGTACAGGTTCACGCGATGAATGGCATGTCATATATTGTCGATTCTTTACCGAACGGAAATGAAACATTGACAGAAAGTGACATACAATTAAATACATCTGCAAGTACGGTTACAAATAATCAGCCACTGGATTTTAGTGAAATAAAAACCGAATTTGCTGAAATTGTGTTTACAACAGAATCGGCAATACTGTCTACAGTTTTCAATGTACGGGTACTCTCAACTACTAGCAAAGAAGTTGATATTACCTGGGATAAGCCCGTACAAAGTGATGTCCCAATTGAGTTCTATGAAGTGCGCTGGTTTCCGAAATCTGAACTAGACATAATAAATAAAACGGCGCTTAATACAAAGGAAACAAAGCTTCATATAGATGGTCTAGTTGAAAACACTGAGTATGGATTTCAAGTACGCTGTAAAACTTTGAATGGTTATGGCGCTTATAGCAATATCGTTTATGCTCAGACACATCAAAGAGTTAGTTCAGGTACAATCATACGTTTTGTATATTTAAACACTTTAATAACATATTTGTTTTTAACTTCCGAAGTTTATGATGATTCCATACAAATGCGAATAGTAGCAGGCGCAACAGTTGCATTTGTTTTCATATTGGTACTAGTAATTATTGCCACTGTAGTTTTTCTACGTTCAAAGCATCAAGACGAACTTGACAAAAAGTCTAGCAATCATTTACCATTGCCAATGGATTATGCTAGTAACGAAGGTAATTATAACCAAAGTTAATCCAAGCAGATTAAAAAGAGAAATCATGTTATATAATGTCCTTCTATTAAGAAGTAAATTAGTAAGTAAAGTACTCAATGGTTCCGTAATGAATTTATCGGAAAGTTAATCGATTAATACGACTATATCACAAAATATTTTATTTGATTTACTGTGGACAAGTGGTAGCTATCAAGAAGTGACAAAATTTGTCTGGTATAATGATGTCTGCCAGTTGTCTAGTCTATACAAAATTTCTAAATGTAATATTTTCGCCCTTCCTCCAATCCAAATACTTCCCAAATCATTAAGGACTCGTGGTTACCTATAGTAAGTTGTCAAAAACTTTAAGTTAAATTTATTTTTTATGATATTTGTTGTGTTAGCAATATACTCTCCACAATGGCTTATTCTAACGTGATTATTTTCAATACACAAGATGGAAATAAAACGAGTATAATCATTTTAATTTACATACATACTTGCAAAATGCATACGCCTAATGTGCGGGGGATTTTATTGCGACAGATAAATACGCTTGATGTTTATATATTGTATTTATGTTACAAAATTTTGTTTTGCTTTTAACACTGTCTAGCGAAACTGTCCAACATATCCGAAATTTATCATATGTGAAGTCAATTTGTTTTTATTTTCTCCAAGTAAAGGAGAATCGGTTTATTAACATCCATATATTTGTATAATAGGTACACATTAAGCTGTAATTAGAATACATTTTCTATTGTATTACGCGTATGCTTAGTTTGATATTTACTAATTTCGTTGTATTTTTAGTTCATACCATGGACACCACTCCAATTGTCAAAACTCTGCAATCAAATGGTATTTATAATTTTGTTATTTTTTCATACCGAAAGCAAATGCTTGTTTAAAATTCAGGATTTTTGCTAGATTTTTTGCTTTTATTATACAATCTATTTGTGTTATTTGTATTTATTTGTATTTATTCTAAGGCTGAGATATTGTATCACAGCAGTTAGATAAATCAATTTCGGATCATAAACTATTACTTTCTTACAGTGACCACACCACTTTTTGGGAATAGTCGAAGCTATGTAGATCCTCATACTTATGAAGACCCCAATCAAGCTATCCGTGAATTTGCAAGGGAAATCGATGCGAATTATATTACAATCGAAGCAATTATTGGTTTGTATAGTAAATACTGTATTTCGCTGTTTATTAAAATAACAAGTCTTTTTGTTTTATCTAGGTGGTGGTGAATTTGGAGATGTATGTAGGGGGCGACTTAAAATACCTCCGAATTTCGTGCAAGATATTGATGTTGCTATTAAGACTCTTAAACCTGGTAATAAAATTATACTCATTTAATTTAAAATACCATTAACTCAGCCATTTTGAGTGAATGTTGGCAAAATTCATACCATTTACACTTTATTTGTTTATGAATACTTTTTTGTTGAACTTTTAGTACATATGTTATGTTAAGCAGTATGTCCATATACGAGTATTAATAACCATAACCAGTGCGTGACGTAGTGTCTTATTGAGTCTGTAACGCTAAATAAGACTCAGTGTCAGAGCTAGAACGCCTGAGGGCCATCCTAAAGGAAACGGGCACTGCGACAGAAAATTATGCCTTGTGTACCCTAGCCCGGTTACGGTTAAGTTAATTTATCTAGGATCTTCTCCGTCTCTTTAGTGAAACGGAGAACATCCTTAGACGAGGTGTTTCTGATCTCTACAGATGTAATAGAGGGTCTATTCATCTGCTCAATTCTGAGCCTGGCCAAGGCCGGGAATCGCAAAGCAGATGTAAACTAGTTTCGTCATCCTCAAGACAGACTCTGCACTCTATTACTGAGGAGAGACATAGTTTATTTAAGTGATATCTCAGTGGATGATGGCCAAGACCGCCTTTTGTGTGTTAATCCTGAGGCCCTCCTTGGCACACCAGTTGGTCACAATCCGAAGAGCTGAACACATTATGTTCGAGACAGTTGTTCCAAATTTCCCTGAGTCCAGGATCGCCAGGTCATCAGCATATCCAATGACGTTGTACCCTTGTGAACTGAGCTCGATTAGGAGCTCGTCTATCACTAGGGACCACAAAAGTGGCGAGAGGACTGCTCCTTGAGGACACCCCATAATACTGACAGTCACATTACCAAGAGAAGAAGATATGTCACGTTGATTTAACATGGCTTCAATCCCGGCAAATGTGGGGCTATCTATACCCCTTTGGGAAAGTGCTTGAGTGATGGAGCCGAACCTAACTGAGGCAAGCAGTCTTGTGGATTTTAGGTATGGAAAGCTAGTGCTACCGATTACAATGTTCTGACCTGCGGCATAGTCGATTAGCCTCTCTCCATTGCTGGTGGTAGCGTCGGGAACTCTACATTTTCGGACTCTTGGGCCGTTGATTCCTTAGTTCCGAATTTTGGCATTGAAATCGCCAATCATGAATTTGACATATGCGGGTGCATAAATCAGGGTGAAGAACTTAGCTTTGATACGTATCGCGGTCAGGCGCTGCTCCACAGGCACGAAATTGTAGACGAGACCGAGTAGTTTTCAACTAACCACGAAATTCGTGCTTCACCGCGTGGAATCTATAATAGATGTCGCATTATATCTTTTTTGAGCAGCCATGTTCTATCCATCGCATCTCCTGTATTGCGGTGTTGTTAGCCTTGAAATTGTCCTGGGCTTTAACCGGCTGGATATCTTCACCATCCCTATGGAGGGATTTTTATTCAATATCAACTTAATAGTTGATATGGTAGCTTCTAATGGACGGACGCTTCACATATACATTAATCGGTGGAACACGCACATTTTTTGGGGCAGCCCCATACGAACCTACTGCCTATTGTAAGAAAAAATAACTTTATGAAAATCAATATTAGGTTGAAATGCGATTTAGTGGCACATACAAATACGAATGGGGGTGTCCCGCCCTTTTTCTGAAGACCAAATACAAACCCCCCCACTTTCGTGTTTTTGTATGAAAAACTTAATTATTTAAATCAATACTAGCTTGAAATTCGATTTGATGGATTTTAGTGGACAACCGTTTCAGGTAGTCCCATACAAACCCACAGCTCACTTTTATGCATTTGTATGAAAAACATCAATATCAACTTGAAATTCGATATGGTTGCATATTATACACATTTACTAGTGGGTACCACTCACTTTTTGAGGTAGAGCCCATTTAAATCACATATTAGAAATGCTTTGAGGATTGGAAAAAGCGCTGAAACAAGTGTATTATATCTGAGAGGGATTACTTTGAAGTGGATAAAATAGATATTGATGAATAATTATTTTTCAACAAAAATAAAAAGTCGTCTTGTTTTTTGAATATACCTCGTATACCCAGCTTATAAATATTTTTATGCAGGGTTATGCTAATTATCTTACTATTATTGCTTTAATGCAAGCTCCGTCTCAAAGAGAGCGACCATAATGTGTCGATGTATGGTCTGAGAGTACACGCTGCTCTTGAGAAGAATTTTTCACAACATACACTGAATAAAAAGAAATATATGACATACATTTCAGTCGCTCTGAATAGTCGATCGAATGTACTTCGAAACATATTCAGGGGTGCCACAGGAATCCATTCCGCTCGAATTCCACTTCAATTTCAATTCACCATGCCACAGACATCATTTACTAGCGAAATGCAATTCGATTGTGATTGAGCTAGCGAATTGACTGAATGCGCCTCTAAAATATATTTTGTAAATAAAGAGGCCTATCGTTGCAGATAGGAGGTACAATTTCTTATTAATTTACATCTAATCAATTAATAATAATGTTTAATGTTTTAATTAATAAATTAGCATTTTACTAAACAAACTATGATTTCGCTAGTTGAATTTTCCACGCACAAGCGATTTGCATTTCACTGTTGCCACTTTTCTTAGACTTCGAACTTTGTTTTTAAGTAGATAGCATGCTGCTATTTACGTTAAAACTAAGCTAAAAATAATTAATTAATAGGTATTAATTTAATCGCAATTATTACAACCTTAAGCAATCGCGTATTTATTCTGCATTTAACGAAACAATTTTAGTTCGGTTAGGTGGCAACTCGCGATTCGTTTGTTTTCGTTTTTGTTGCTATTTAAGTACTACCGCGCACAGATGCTAGAGTTGTCGGGCAAACTTTTTAGTGTGGCGGGCAATAAATTCAAATTGTTTTGCTTGGAAACCACTTAAAAATAGTCACAAAAATTCAATAAATTTGCATTTAACAAAATATCAAAGTAAATTACCAATTATGCTACTGAAAAAAACTAATAATAATGCGGAACAAACATTAGACTAGTTTATTCTAGCGTGGTGTCTACCCTATGTACCAAGTTCGAAATGGTTTGTGAAAATGCTAAAAAAAATCAAAACGCTCGAAGTTCTGTGGCATGGTGGAATTTTTTTTAGCAGAATGGCATAAGTGGAATGGCCATTTCGCTAGCGATTTCTGCGGCACCCCTGATTATCTTTATTACATGCAAGCTGAAAGTTCAACAAATGTAATACACCCTCCACAAACATTTTTGTGCAGGTCAAAAATTATTGGTCAAAATTGTTTGTCGTTTTGTTTGTTAATTTGGTTAATCTAATAATATTAGGATTCTTGGTAACAGGATCTTCGGAAAAGGCTCGATGTGATTTTTTAACAGAGGCATCAATAATGGGACAGTTCGACCACCCTAATGTCATTTATCTGCAGGGAGTCGTGACCCGATCTAATCCCGTTATGATTATTACCGAGTACATGGAGAACGGCAGTCTGGACACGTTTCTTCGCGTTAATGATGGGAAATTTCAAACTCTGCAGTTAATAGTAATGTTGCGCGGGATTTCCAGTGGTATGTCGTATCTAAGTGATATGAACTACGTACATCGAGATCTTGCAGCGCGCAATGTTCTTGTCAACGCTCAACTGATATGCAAAATTGCCGATTTTGGATTATCCCGAGAAATTGAAAATGCGAGCGATGCATACACCACAAGGGTAAATAATGAAACACCGAATGTATATATATATATATATATATATATATATATATATATATATATATATATATATATATATATATATATATATATATATATATATATATATATATATATATATATATATATATATATATATATATATATATATATATATATACATATCGGTGCTATCATATATTTACGAGGGTATATAATGATACACCATATATATATATATATATATATATATATATATATATATATATATATATATATATATATATATATATATATATATATATATATATATATATATATATATATATATATATATATATATATATATATATATATATATATATATATATATATATATAAATATTTTATTTTAACTATTTTCTTCCTTTAAAGGGTGGAAAGATTCCAGTTAGATGGACAGCTCCAGAAGCGATTGCATTCCGTAAATTTACTTCAGCGTCGGACGTTTGGTCGTATGGCGTAGTTCTATGGGAGGTAATGTCATACGGAGAACGCCCCTATTGGAATTGGTCAAATCAGGTAAATTATAAAAAAAAAAACAAAAAAATAATTTTGGGGAGGATAAGCAACGTAATAATATGTAAAAACTTTTAACGCTTATATCAAAGTGAAATCGAATCATGTAAATAGTATGTAGATCAAAAGATGCCGTAGTAAAGGTTTTGCCTTTACAATGAAATGACGGGTGTGAGAATCGAGCTCTGCGTTATTGAGATGTTTTAAATTAAGTTCAGTTCAGTTATTTTATATTAAGTGCTTAAGTTTTTTCCCATTTTTTTATTCAAAAGCTAAATAAAAATTCACTTTTATACCTTTCACATATCACTTTGCCAGCAGTTGCGCATTTTTACACCATTCACACATAGTGTGAAATGGTATTATCCATTTGTCTGAAAGTTTGTAATGCATTAAAGGAGGCATCGTAGACCCCATAAATAAAATATTTTCTTGATCAGTTCGACGAGACGTAAAAATTGGTGCCCAAAAACTGCCCTACAACATACAGACAGACAGACAGACGGACATGTCTAGATCGTCTCGTCGAGCAGATCAAGAATATATATACTTTATGGGGTTTACGATGCCTCCTTTAATACGTTACAAACTTTTAGACAAACTGTTAGTCTATGTAACGCATAGAGGAGGGCCGCATACAACGTCGTGGGGACCATCTAGGCCATATCGTCCAATAGCTTCATAGGTGGTAATTATTGTCTCTTTGTCCTTACCCCAAGAAGACCCAGAAAGCTCCTTCAGTCCTTTATATCTTGATTTGAGACGATTATTCATATTGGAGGCATGAGCCGATAATCTCAGTACAGGATCGAAGTGTCGTAGGGTACTGAACTGTCGGAATACTTAACCCTCAACCAAGACATCTAGTTTCATTCTAACCTCCTTAGTCCAGGAGATGAAAATGGAAGCCGACGACTTGTGATTTGAAAGCTTGATGTTGCGAGCATTGAAAAAGTTTTAGAAATTCTCTAAATAGATATTCATTCCTGCACAAATTTTATTAACGGTCACGCCCGAGGAATTGGTACAACAAAAGGGAAGAGAGGCAGTTTTGCCTCAGGTGTTGAGTCTATCGATAATGCTCATTCAATGCTGAAGTCGTACTTCGATTTTTTCTGAAACCATGTTGGTGATCGGCTAGAAGGCAATATTTTGTCATTGATGGTAGTAATAATGAAAAAAACTTTAACAATAGGTGAAAGAAGCAAAATGGGCCTATAAGAGGACCCAAGTTCAGCTTCACTGCCAGGTTTTAAAAGAGGTATAATCCTTCCATACGTCAGAGTCAATTAATTGAGAAATAGAAAACTTCAAAACGTAAGGTGCTTCAGCATCATTATTGAAATGCCATCCGTCCAATAGTTGAAGAAGCCTCTTCACATGTAAAATCTACTAAATCCTCATGTCTTTTTATCTTTCGAATACGAGGTATGGTTTAACGCATGAACTCATTCTACTGAGAAGGGTGTTGCACTAACTGACTGCAGAATAAAGTAGCTCACTTATTTGACGATCCTATTTGCACTTCCAATAAAATAGATGAAAGAGATCTATTCTGAGGAATACCAGAGCCCTTTTTAATAGTGTTTATTTATTTATTTATTAATTTAACAAAAGAATTAAATTAAAATTAAATTAATGATTATAAGTAAAAATTATTTAATGCCTTACGAATAGAATTTATAGGGAGACCTGGAGAGATTATATTCAAGTTATAAAATCTATTACATGTAGAGCTTAATACGCGAAACGGATCGTTGCATGCATAATTAGTTGTATATGTGTATAGGTGGAACAATGAGAAGTTTCTAGTAATTCTTGAAGGAATAGAGAAATTTAATTGCTCCAATAAATAGGGTGAATAAATATCACCGGAGATAAGCTTCTCGATGATTAAAGCACCATGTATATTTCTACGTAGTGTAGGTAGATTGATTAAGTTTAATCGATGTGTATAAGGCGTTAAATTTATACTATGATTCCATCCCAAATTACGCAAAGCAAAAAGAAGAAACTGCTTTTGCTCAGATTCTAACTGTACTGTGTTCCACAGACCTCGCGAATCCGAGTCACAATTATCCAAGTGTTCTAGCCATTTTGCCTTCCTATGCTCCGTAACGAGATTATTCACAAAAAAAATACGACTGTCACTTGGATCGTTCGCACGAATTTCATCACGATTGGTCGCTAAGCGCGCAGCTTCCGCTGGAAATCCTGGCCTAATACTAGAAAAAATACCAGCACGAATATACCCACCCTAACGTCATACATACTCAATAAAGTCTTCCGGACGAGTAATGCTAACCAAGGACTATGTCCCGGGTTCCTGTGCACGGCACAGGAGTATTTTCAACAGTTGCGCCGACAAAACGTTTGACCAATATACAAAAATTGGTATACATATATATATATATATATATATATATATATATATATATATATATATATATATATATATATATATATATATATATATATATATATATATATATATATATATATATATATATATATATATATATATATATATATATATATATATATATATATATATATATATCTCTCTCTCTCTCTCTCTCTCTATATCTCTCTCTCTCTCTCTCTCTCTCTCTCTCTCTCTCTCTCTCTCTCTCTCTCTCTCTCTCTCTCTCTCTCTCTCTCTCTCTCTCTCTCTCTCTCTCTCTCTCTCTCTCTCTCTCTCTCTCTCTCTCTCTATATATATATATATATATATATATATATATATATATATATATATATATATATATATATATATATATATATATATATATATATATATATATATATATATATATATATATATATATATATATATATATATATATATATATATATATATATATATATATATATATATATATACCTGTACAACCACTTAGGCTGATTTGGACAGCCTTTAAGTGCACAATTCTCTTTGTACCGATCGGTCCGGGGCGAAAAGCCAGTCGTCTTTGAGACAGAGCACGTTCTGTCTATTGGTTTTGTTCACGTTTATCTGGTTTCGCGTTGCATGTCTACAGCGAGTATCCGTGCTAGCGTTGGAACGTAGTCTAGTGCGCATGTTGGTAAATTGGTCTTATAAATTTTCCGTAGTACAAAATTGTGAAATTTTAATAAATTACATTAATAAATTGATTTACTAAATTTCAAAAGTAAATTTTAGGTTTCAGGCAGGTTTAGGCGTACTATAATCTTAGTATATAAAACATTGGCGCGAACAAAGCATAATCACCGATCGAAACCAAATTTCACAAGTTCCCTTTCTTAACCTATCTGAAGTTTAGGTTTCAAGTTGTCCTTGTTTTGTAAGACATACCTGTCAGTACGACGCTTCTTTAGGTCATCATAGTCCTTGTCACGCCATCATAAGCTCGCACATCCTCCCTGACGCCGTCCACCAATGAACTTCAAATTTCCATCGTAAACATTTAGTGTTGGGTCTTCGGAATTCATTGGGATGAAATGACCAGACCTGTGTAGCCGGTGGAAGTTTATGTGCTGGAATATGTCAACCTCATTATACAGCTCGTGGCTTATACATGGTTCATGGATCCGGACTTTACAGCCAGACATTGTGTCTTCAGAAATGAATTCTGTTGACCAACAGAAAAAGGTCTGAAATTCACCGTTCGATGAACGATGAATGCCAGCCCTCCTCCACTGTTCCTGTCTTTGTCCTGCCTAACCATATTAAAGTCAGCAACAGATGCCAGCCGACATGATTCTGTGAGCTTGGTCTCTTGCACTGCTGCAATTAAGACGTCATGACGCTCCATGTAGTCCACAATCTCAGCCACTTTCTCACGCAGACCATTACAATTGAGCTGCATAACTCTAAAAGAGTTAAACCGCTGCTCAATTGATGGACTGAGAGCACGCATAATTTGTTGACGAGGCGTCGGGAGAATTGGCCAAGACTGCGTAGAACTACAGGAGCTACATGACGCCCGCACGGGTGACCGGGACATAGATGGGACAAGCATATTACTATGTACAGATAGACAGCATGACGCAAAGAAGTCGGCACTCCAATCTCTGTGAGATGTTAGACCAGTGCACCTCCTCATATGACACCAACTGTGACAGACGTTACATCGCACAGATAAAACATTGCGATGTATCTGATTGCCACAAACGGAGCATACCCAGCTTGCAACGGCAGCTGTTTGTGAGGAGGTAGTTGTTGCAGTTATGTTAGATGTGGGTACAACAACTGTGCTATCACTGGTATCAGAATTACAGTTACCTAAGCAGCAGTTAGCAACAAATTGCTCTGCCCAGTCTCTATGAGATTTGAGGCCCGAACAAAATCTCAGGTGGCACAATCTGCCACATCTATAACACTGGAACGAGGTTACATTCCTGAAAATCTTTCTCCCACAAACAGAGCAGAACCAGGGACCAGGTCCTGGGTTCCTCTCAATGCCGGCGCGGCACAGGAGTATTTTCAACAGTTGCGCCGACAAAACGTTTGAATCCATATAAAAAATTGTATACGCATATACCTGATACAGCCACTTGGGCTGAGTTGGACAACCTTTGACTGCACGAATCTTCTTGTGCAGATCGGTCCGGGGCGAAAACCCAGTCGTCCTTGGGAACGATGTTGGACGCTTCACATAATTATCAAGAAACGTTTCCCACCCATTTATGGGGGTGGACCCCAACAAACTTAAAACTTATGATTCGGTCCAAACGAAGTTAACTTTTGTTTTCCCATAACTTGTGGGTCGTGGCACAGCCCTTTATATATTTACCAAATCTCCTCCATATGCTTCAAATGATTACTGAGATATGACGAAATCGTGTTTTCTCTTATATGGCGGTGCGTGGTTCCGCCCGCTTTTTTTTGCTTTTGTATGAAAAATGTCTCTAATTAGGTCAATAACCTGTTAATGCTTTTTGGTCTGCCACTACGTGTAGTTTTTCCACAATTTTTTCCACTTTTAAGAAAGTTAGTAATAGGATTTCTATGTCGATTCACTCTTGCAGCAATTTCATTACCATTTTTTTTACTTTACTTTCCTTTAGTCCTTTTATTAATCCACGGAAAGTACAAATAAAAATCACAAAAAATCAATTAATTTGCATTTAACTAAATATCAGTGTAAATTATCAAATATGCTACTGAAAAAGACCAATAATAAGGCGGAACAAACATTTGACTAATTTATTCTTGCGTGGTGTTTACCCTATGTTACATAGTTCGAAAAGGTTTGTGAAAAGAATATAAAAATCAAATCGCTCGAAGTTCTGTGGTATGGTGAATTTTTTTGAGCGATTTGGCAAATCACTAGTAGCCAAATCGCTAGCTAGCTTTTCGAACTAAGTAACATAGGGTATATACCCTTTTTGCACACTGTACATAACCTCAAAAGTGCAAAAAACGCCGTTTTTCGTGTACATAACCTCAAATAACTCACCCTGACGTGATGGGCCAATTCTGACCCCGGATTTGGATTCTACGCAGCAAATTACTTGGGAAATTACCCTCAGCTTTCCAACAACTAAACCATGTTGAGCTATGTTATTAAATAATTATGTTAAGCTTTGTTTTAATGCAATTAGCAGCATGCCTTAGAAAATCTAAAAACTAAGTTCGAAAATCATTTTAAAAAAAGTGGCCACACAGAAATGCAAATCGCTTGTGCGTCCGCTGTGCATGGAAAATTCAACTAAAGATTTGATAGTTGGTTTAGTAAAATTTTAATTTATTAATTAAATCATATTAAATTATTAATTATTTAGATGTAAATTAATCAGAAATTGTACCCCCTATCTGCAACGATTGGCCTTTCTATTTACAAAATATATAGAGGCGTATTTAGTCAAGTTGTTAGCTCAATTACTTGCGATTTGCATTTCGCTAGAAAATTAGGTCTGTGGTATGGTGAATTGAAATTGAAGTGAAATTCAAGCGAAATTGATTACTGTGGCACCCCTGATGTACATATGTATACATTGTATATTTTTCCGACAAGCTTTAACATAATTCCCTTTCAATTAGATGTGTGTAAGCCGTTGTGTACACATTCTTGCGATTAAAGTTAAAATTTAAAATTGTTTTGTGCTGTACGTAGACTTTTTCGAGCAAGTATATATACCTGGTACAACCAGTTTGGACTGATTTGGATAACTTTTGACTGCACAGATCGGTCCGATTCGAAAACCCAGTCGTCCTTGGGTCGAGTTAATGAATTAGTTTATTTGAATGCCTTAGAAAATCTAATGTTTGTTGATTCAGGATTTTAGTACACAAATTTAAGAAACCTTGTTGTACAATTTTTTTCAAAATGGCCGATTTTTGGCGGATAAAGCTAAAAAAAGTTCGAGTTTCAATTGGCTACTGTGCCCAACCGGCTTAATTTTTTCAACATGCGATAGCTCGTTGGAAAGGTCCCTACTTAAACTTTTCAAAATTTATTTTGACCTATAATTTTTAAGTAGGTATTGTACAGCAGCAGCTTAGCATTCATTTGGAATGTATTCAAAAGACCCTTAACAACTCGCTCGTTGGAAAGGTCCCTACTTAAACTTTTCAAAATTTATTTTGACCTATAATTTTTAAGTAGGTATTTTACAGCAGCAGCTTAGCATTCATTTGGAATGTATTCAAAAGACCCTTAACAACATGACGAACGCTTAATTACATATTACAATCGATTTCATTAGATAAATACAAAAACCATACAAATGAAAATATAAATATATCGTAACAAAATTGATAGAAGTTTTGTGAGTTGTAAGTGGGCTTTCGTCACTTGGTTTTTATCTCTTCAAGAGGTTTTTTTATTTTATAAATGCTACTCTAAACTTTTATATGACATATATTTTAAGTTTACTTTTTTAGTAATACCTGCCACAACAGTCAAAGAAATTTTACTTCAACCGCGCGTAAAGTGCACTCATTTTTGTTTTAGTATCCCAAAAAATGGGGAGAATAGTCCTTTCATAAAAAGCCATCAAGTCATTTTTAAGGTGATATTGACTGCAATAAAAAAAAAAATTTCATACAAACAGTCAAAAGTGGGCGGCTGGATGTATGAAGTCTACCCCAAAAAGTGGGCGTGATTTATCGATATGGATACTCTACGAATTGTAGCCACCCGAATTAAAAGAACGTACTTTCGCTTCGTTTCATCGCTCAATCTATTCTGAACTCTTCATTTTTATTGTCCGCGTACTCGACGAGAGCAGCGGTGATGTACACACATGCACTTAAAACAACAAACACATGGTTCCTACACACATACTACATTGCACAGGATTCTTAACTATCACATTACACACAGGGTTCTAACTTACACGGTACTTATACATACCTTACTACAATATCTGCAATAAAATGATATCTACGTGACGACTTTCAACTAGATTTCTTAAAAGGCGGACATAGCTAAATCGTGTCGACGAGCTGATCAATAATATACACGTTTTGAATGCTCAACCAATTTATCCATAGACTTTTTAAACTCGCTTTTGGGAAGTTCTGTAACACCTGTGTCACGGCTGCTAGTATGGCTGGAATGTCGTCGTAAAAAGCTCCTTTCATTGCAGTTTTCATTTTTGGGAAGATAAAATAATCGCACGGTGATAGATCAGGCGAATACGGAGGGTGGTCGATGAGACAAATCTGTTTTTTTTTTCATCAAAAATTCATTGACTACACCAACGATTTTTTGATCACCATTTAAATCATCACGACAGTTTTTAAATCGTGTAAACTTGAGTACGACTCATACAATCATCATTATAAACTTTTTATACCGATAATGCGATATGGTGCCTTTTAAGAGACAGCCGCTAAACATACATAGACAATTGGGCGTGGCCCGCCCACTTTTTGAGGTAGCCCCCCTACAAACACACCGTGCTATTTTGTGTTTTTTATTAAAAAATCCTTCATTTAAATCAATATTAGCTTGCAATTTGATTTTTTGGATTTTAATGGACAACCGCTTCATATACATATACAAAGAGGCGTGTCCCGCCCACTTTTTGAGGTAGTCCCATATAAACCCACAGTTCACTTTTATGCATTTGTATGGAAAACGTCTATATCAACTTGAAATTCGATATGGCGGCATCTTACACATCTACTACATCGCTTCGTACACATCTACTAGTGAGCGTGTACCACCCCCTATTTAAACCCCCACTCTTATGTATTACAATACTATTTAAAGTTTCGTGTGAATGGTATTAGAGCTTCGGTTCAACCGAAGTTAACGTTTTTTCTTGATTTTTAACAATTCGTAAGTCTCAGTAAATTTTTTGTCGAGTTTAAAACAAAATTTTATATTTGCTCTTTTGTTTTTACGACATAACTACAAAAACTGCTGTTATTAAAACGTGTGTCATTTTGTAACCAGTCAAACGATTAGCACGAACTTAGCTACTTTCGAAAGAAGAAAAATGTACCTTTCTAACACTGCCAACATTTTATAGATTGCGCTACATGTTCTACGTTTTAAATTAAAAGTTCTGTTATTTCTGTTATTCTGGCTACGATGTTTTTTTAATGAATTTCAAAGCTCCAAACAAAGTATGTGTGAATGGTATAAAAATTGTTTGTGTCTATACCGCTGCATCTTGTAATACCTCACTTTGTGTATGAAATATATTAATGAGAATTCTTTAGTATTGTGGAATTCATAGTCCATTTACTATAACTGTACACCTTGTTAAAACGATAGGCAGAAAAAATGTTTTATAAACTTGTTTAAAAAAAGTTTATACAGCGAGTTTCGTGTTTATAGATCGTATTGTCTGTGAGAAATAGTCGTGCGGACAGGAGGAAGAATACGCAACGCTAAATCGACCATAACGAGCTGATTCCGAATATATACGAGTGTAATTCATGTTTTAAAATTTGAGGTTTTAAAATTTGAACATAATACACAATTCACAAATACACATTGTAATTTAAATAACGGTATGAAATTGTAATATATTAACAGGATGTGATAAAAAGCATTGAAAAAGGATACCGTTTGCCAGCACCTATGGACTGCCCAGAAGCACTGTACCAATTAATGCTAGATTGTTGGCAAAAGCAACGCACACACCGGCCAACATTCGCTAGTATAGTCACAACTTTGGATAACCTTGCCAGGCAACCGCAATCATTACTCACGACTAGAAATTCCCCTGAAAATGACAGTGCTCATATTTTGGATGGACAACGTGGACACAATATTTTCATAAGTACTGATTTATGGTTAGAAAATATCAAAATGTCACGATACTCACAACATTTTAAAGAGGCTAACTTAGTAAATGCTCAGCAGGTAAGTGGTAAAATAAATATCATGAATGACAGACACTACATAAATAAATATTATTTTTTTTATTAATACACAGATCTCAAGGTTAACGGCCCAACAATTATCCGACATGGGTATAACATTAGTAGGCCACCAAAAAAAAATTTTACATCAAGCTAGACAATTGGATACCATAATTTAGCTGCTACATTAAGACGTCTGTATATATATATATATATATAAATAGCATATAAAGAGCAGAGAGGAATAATTTATGGTTCAAATATTAGTTGAAGAATCGAATAAGAAGTATAAGACATTAATTTTAAGTCATATATACAATATATTAGCATGTTCACATCATATTTGCCTAATTGACTTAATAGGTACATATTCATATTTTAACAAATCGAATTACGAGTGGAAAAACAAATTGTATTTTATTTTTTATGATTATGTTTTTAACTTTATTTTTGCAAACTTTTATACCAACTTACGAAGCAAATATACATATATGTATGTATGTATATTACAAGTAAATTCCTAAAAGTTTTTCAAATTTAGCAATTTAAAAAAAATTGGAATACATCTTATGAACTACATAAAACTGAATTCAATGGTTGCTTCAAGTTTTCGCTAAAAACATTGTACACAAGCGGCAATCTCAATATTTAAGTGTTTCCTGTTGAACACATTAACACAAATTATATTATGGATTAGGGGCAAAACAATGGACAATTTGGTAACATAATATTGTCTGCGAAAGGTTTTTGATAGTTTGAAAAGTGTGTAACTAAAAATGTTCCTAAGTGTACAGAACTAGTACTAACCGTTGAACATACAACGGGGAATACAAATTATTAAGCTCGTTTGTCACAACGATTCCAAAATAATATTCGCGGGTTTTTCTATATATTTAAAACAAAGTGTCATAAATAAGTGTAAAACCTTGAAGTCAGTTGGACTTTTATTGGGAGTAGCAACATGCGTTCAGCGGAACACCCGACGCGACCAGCCGTTTCGAATATCACAACATCGAAAATTAGTAAAGTTTTTGCGAATGTATGTAATTAAAAGGTACAAGAAGATGTGGCTCACCTCGTAAAGTATATACATATATTATTGCTCAGCATTGGAAGCTGAGTTGATATAGCCCCGTCCGTCAGTACGTAGAAACAATAACTTGAATTTTTAGACTCAGATTATACAAACGCAGATCAAGTTTTTAGCATATTTTGGATGGCACGACCACAATATGCATGCTTTAAAATGTGTGTATAATCATAGAAGTAGAGACACCAAACTTTGTATATAGATTCACTCCCCCTAAACATACGCAGATTAGTCTTTTGATAGAGGATATTTAACAGTCGGGTAAGCTCAAGATTGCAAGATTTTTCTATATAAAAAGCTAGAAATATTTTTTCAAAATGTCGAATTTAGACGGGAAAACCCGGAAAAGGCTTCGATTCCAAATGTCTACTGTGACTAAACAGCTTAATATTTTTAACGTATGGTATGTCATTGGAAAGGTCTTTCAAATACATTTAAAATGAATCACTGCTTAAAAAATTTAGATGTTTAGATTTAAATGTTGAAAAGTACATTTTCGCAAATGGCCGGAAACTGAGACCAATTGTTGTCATGCTTATATTTAGTGGGTTAAAACGTTATGAGATTTGGAAAATTTTGATATCTTATATTTTCCTATGAAAATTCTATTTGTCGTATTGTGATTGGTTACATCTATCTGTTATACGGATGATGGATACACACGTTTTATAACGGTTATACTCATTATTTTTGGGAATCGTATGAAAGAATTGTACGTAAAATGCAAGAAAGAAATAACATACATATGTAAGTATACACCGCCAAGAAAAGAAATTCGATATTTAATCTCGTACATTTGTTGCCACAAATTGATATGTACTCATTGTATCGTACAAAAATAAAATATCTATTTTTCATACCCTGTACCGATAGGGTAAAAGGATATATTCAGTTTGTGCAAATGTATATAATATGCAGAAGGAGACGGGCAGACTTTATACTTTGTATATGATACTATTCGAAATAGAGACTAAGGTTGGATATTAGGCTCTCCTTTTCCCAATTCAGATAAATTGTATGAAAATAATATTCCAATCAATTCCAACAATACAAATGATATTAGTAGTTTTGTGAGTTAGAAATTATGTCTTCGTCACTTGGATATTGGATGTTAAAATTGCAAAAGAATCTATATAAAATAAATAACTTTTCCTTCTATGTTGTAATCTAATTTTCCCATTTATATTTTAAATGCGATGGACACTTAATTTGATTTCGCCAATCTCACTGTATAAATATTTTATTTTAAATTTCATATAAGGAACATAGAAAAAAAGTAGAAAGCAAGCAAGCGAAAAAATGACTCCAAAATCCTTTGTCATGCACATTCTTATGCGCAATTTAAGAGTTTGATCAGAAATTGTCGAAATTTATATTGAACCGTTCCTAAGGTAAAACCGTTTTAATAAAAAAAAATCATCGATATTAGTCCACAACGAATTGATAACTTCCCCTTTTTACACCATTCACACATACGGAGGTGTCACAGAAATCTCTAGACAAAAATCCGTCTGGTGATTTGAATTTCTCTAAAAAATTCCGAAGGTGTCACAGAAATCTCTGAGAATTTTTAGTGTACAGTTTTGTGCTACGCAAAGTGGTTGTGTGGCAACGCTGTCACTCGTTGTGGTTGCGTAAACCGAACTGGTCGGTTTTCAGCAAATAAATACACATTTTCACAAATTTAAATTAAATAAAAAAATGTGCTAAATGCTTAAATCCTAAACGCAGTTACGAAGAAAATGCATTAAACTAGCGCATAAACAAATTTTTACCTTATGATTTGATCAGTTTATATATGCAATCAACAATTTCACCTAGCAAAAGGCTGGAGATTTCAAACGGTCTAAAAGAGATTTCTGTGACACCTACGAAATTGATTTAGGTCGGAATTGGGGTGAAGGAGGTTTCTGTGACACCTCCGATAATTTGAAATGGTATTATCGGTTTGTCTGAAAGTTTGTAACGTATTAAGGGAGGCATAGTAGATACCATAAAGCATATATATTCTTGATCAGCTCGACCTAGCCATGTACGTCTGTATGTTGTTGCTCATTTTTGGGGGACCAATATTTCTGATGTCCAGTTGGAAATTGGCACAAATACTTCTTTTATTGAAGTTTAATAGATTCATCAAGATTGACCAGCCACGCCCACTTTTTGGGGTAGCCCCCATACAAGCCCACACCCCATCTGGATTTTAGTGTACAACCGCTTCATATACAAATGTGTGTGGCCTGCCCTTTTTTATGGTAGTCCCATACAATCTACAGCTCATTTGTATGAAAACGACAATTTCAACTTAAAATTCAATATGGTGGCATCTTACAGATAGTCGCTTCATACACATAGGTGTCACACTTCACTAGGGGCGTGTACTAAAATTTAAGCTTACGTTAATACAAAAAAAAACAAATTTTCATTTTCCTATAGATTTCGTGATAAAAATCGATCTGATATGTATAGTGAAATTAATATTTCATAAGTGCAATTGTAGAGAAAATATATTTTTCAATTTGATTCATTTTTAAATAAAAACATTATTGGGTGTGTAAAACATTTTAGGATAGACCCAAAATTTTATTTTGAATAGTTTTATACGTAAAGGAAAAAAAATACGACGTGCGCTCGCATAAATATTCATTTTAAAATTATGAATTATACAATCTTTTTTTTTCGTTTTTATTAGCTTCCACTCGCAACGCCATTTTGTAAGTAACAAATTAAATTAATAATTATATCGCTAAATATTAAAAGTACATTCATACAACGATGAAACATGATCACAAATTAAAATAGAGATATATTGTATTTATGTATAGGCATTAGAACGTCATAATTTCATATTAAATTTAAGTTTCGAACGAAATGGAGATTGATTTATTTCGTCTTATTAAAGTAAATAATCTTTATTGGAACTGAACGCATATTAAATTTAAATACCTTAATAAAAATTCGACATGAAACTGCCAATATTTACTGTGTGTATTTAATGTTATGAATTAAATATCTATTTTTATACTCTTCACACAGAGTGTGAATAGTGTCGTATATTCGAGATCAGCACGACACGAAGAGTCGATCTAGCTATGGTACGCCTGTCTAAGTTCCTGCCGGCGCTATATCCTCAATCTATGAAATATAGGTTTGTCAAGTTGTTATGGAGACTTTACAACCATGAGAAACACAATTATCAAAATTCCCACGATTTACCCAGTAAAACCACATACAGAAACACTATATATATATTTTTGCTTTGTATGTTGTTCAATTCTATCAGTAAACATTTGAGGGCTCGATAGCTCATCTGTCTAGCTTCTAACATTCCAAACGACATGGGATCAACCCATCCTTGATTCAAAATTTGTTTAAAATTAACCATTTCATACTCAACAAAATTATAGACAATCAAAATTATAGACATCAGTAACAATTTACATATATTGCATGAAATAAATATCTTAAAATCAATTTTTTTAACTTTCATTTATACTTAACTAGTAGGCCTCCGCGACGTTGTACACGGCCCTCCCCTGCCACTCCTTCCCCTTCCCAAAAATGGAAGGAAAATCTAAAAAATCCAAAAAATTTTCTGTGTATCCAATCGCCATGAAACTATTTTGAATATTGCCACAAAATTTGATCAAAATCGGTTGAGCGGTTTCGGAGTCTATAGGGAACATACATACATACTTCCATTTACATATATATAAATATATAGATGAAATCCGTAAGAAAAAATGTGGAAGTCGCACCCACAGATGCTCATGGGGGAATTGAAACTTCTTAAACCGTTGCCGTTATTTGTATATATAATTTTGTTTATACCAAATTTCAATTTTATAAAAAAACTTGCGAATCTGGAGTACACTGCTGCACTGCAATTGGGTTTTCTTCGCCGATAATTTTGCCAGTTGGAAAAAAACCATTACGTAATAATGAGACGACCCTATAAAAATAATTGTGCGCATTGAACAACGTTACCAAGGACGACTGGGTTTCCGCTCCGGACCGACCTGAGCAAGGAGAATTGTGCAGTCAAAGGTTGTCCAAATCAGTCCAAGTGGTTGTATCAGGTATATATTGAATACAATTTTTTTATGTGGGTCAGCAGTTTTGTCGGCGGAACTGCTGAAAATACTCCTGTGCCGCGCCGGCATTGAGAGGAATCCGGTACCTGGTCTGCTTGGTTCTGCTCAGTTTGTGGAAAAAGTATTTTCGGTAATGTGAGCTCGGTTCAGTGCTCCAGGTGTGGCGGATGGTGTCATCTTCGATCCTGTTCGGGGCTAAACTCTCGTAGAGGCTGGTACAATTTGTTGCTAATTGACATATCTGCATTAACAACCTCACAAACAGCTGCCGTTGTTAGCTTATGCTATTATGCGTGTTCGAAGTCCTTTAATTGAGCAGCAGTTTAAGTATTTTTGAGTTTTGCAGCTCAATTGTAATGTTCTGCGTGGGATTCTAGGGAAATAAATGTTGAGGACCAACTAGACGGCTCTCCCTTTTGCAAAATCAACGATGATTGTGCAATAAGTATAAGAACAACTAATGCTACTGACTTACTTGTCGTCAGGGACTCGCTTGTTCCATAAACTGAGTGGTCGATTGGTATAGCGTTGAGCTCAGACCATATTCATACTATGGTTAACATTACTCGTCCGGAAGACTTTATGAGTCGGATCGTCGAGTCTTTGTTAACTATAATAAGGCAGACTAGTCTGCGTTTACGCGCTGTATTGAGCAATCACTCTGCGGACTCTTAGGTCCTAATAGGGTGAGTGACAGAATTCATAGAGATGCGATCACAAAGACTACAAAAAGGCATGCTCCTGGTGAAACACTATTAAAAATCTCTCTGGTGTTCCTTAGAATAGAGCTCTATCATCCATCACATTTGAGGGAATGCAAATAGGATCGTCAGAGATGTATTCCACCTTATTGTGTAAACAGTTCGTGCAACGCCGTTCTCAGCAGAACTGTGTTTTGGAATCATTATTATTACCATCGATGTTAGAACATTGCCTTATAGCGGATCACCAGCATGGTTTCAGAAAAAGTCGCGGTATTACTTCAGCATTGAGCGAATTCACCACTTTTGTCGCTGATAGAATAAAAAAACCGAGGCCATACGAGCGTACGGTAAGAGTGGCTCTACACTTGAAGGCATTTGATACAGTTGATCATTCAATCTTGTTTCAAGGCCTGGACTCCACCTCACTACCAGACAATACAAATTGATGGCTATTAAACTGTTTTAATGGAAGAAGGGCAGGGGTTGAGGTCGCGGTAGCGGAAGCGGAAGCTAAAGATGGGTGTACCGCAGGGTGGAGTTCACTCCCCTCTCCTGTTCAACATGTATTTGACAAAGATGACTCTACCTCCTTCTTGCATAGAATTGGTGACCTATGCGGATGATTGTACTATTTTATACTCGAGCGTGACGTCGATGAAAATTGTGCGAGAATTATCTATTAAGAGAATTTTTTTTTTTCTCAATTGAATTATACGACTGTCTACATGACACTTTGTACATTTTATAATATAATCTATGGGGTAAATAATAATTGAAAAATATATTAATAATGTGGTTCGAATATGCTATGGAGCAACCTATGCTTCCACAACGGACAGCTAATACTTACGGCTGCATGTATGAGCCCTTATTGTAGGGTCTACGAAATTATAGCGATGGTTTACCGTGAGATGCCGCCAACCTGCCTTCTTTAAGCAATCATACGCCCTCCAACGATCGATATGATTGTTGTTCCGGGTGCAATACCCTGTTTAATGAATTTTAAAAGTATTATTGCAGTTCGAGCTTCCACTGGTTATTAATATTTTATATTTTTATGTTATGATTTATTTCTCGTTTTTTCTCAATATCGTTTTAAGGAGTTGTTTCCGCGCCCATCATTTATAGTGAAAAATGATTTTCTAAATAATTACCAATTCAATCGTTCTCGAGTATTTCGTTACGTTTTTTTTTACAACTTTGTGACTCGCCCATTGTCACGCTCAAATTGTCAGGATATTGAAATATACACTTTTCTGCACGTACTTAGCTTACCTTGTCTTAATCTGACGCGCTCGAGTTTTTCTGAGGATCGATTTTTTTTCTAATCTAACGGGCTGCCCTCAACGCACCCGTCTTTATTAAGGATTCATATATGGCAGGGGTACATTACAGGGTTTCTCCCCATATGATTTTCTGACGCGCTCGAGTAATGCTTGGGCTCCCCTACTATATTAAGCCAGTACAGTTGTCGATATTTCTCTTTAATCTGACTTCGCTTTTTCTCAATATGTATATTCCAGCTCAGTTAACTGTCCAAGTTTATTCCTTAGTATTTTAATGATTCTTCTATGGGTAGGTCTTTATTGTTTTTTTGAGGGAGGTCGGCAATACAACACGTCTAGTTGTAAAGATAACTTGTGTGGTCTTGCTTTTGTTAATTTTTATAGCCCATTTACGAAACCAGGCTATGGTGTTGTCTAGTATGCTTTGGAGTTTTTGGGAAGTTGCAATCATAGATGACGGCTCCTCAGGCTTTGGTAAATTGAAATGGTGGAAAGTAAATAAAGAAGTGGTCTCCACACACTGCGTTTGGGTATTCCTGCATTAATCTGTCTAATTGAAGAGAAAGCGTCTTTAACTTTCACATAGAAGTGCCTATCTACATAGAGAAAAATTCCTATGCAATACTTCTTATCTTCAAGGTCTGTTGAAATTTTATTAACTACCCTATGTATTTGTTTAATTGTTGTTTTCTAAATCCAAACTGATGGTCAGGTATAATGAAGCTGTTGTCAAGTATGGGTTGTAATCTTTCTTTGAGTATTCGTTCAAACACCTTTGATAAAATCGGCAAAAGGCTTATCGGTCTATATGGAGCTGAATTTGTGGCATCTTTATCAGTTACATATCGGATTGGAATGTTGCAAAGGGAGCCGCTTGATGAATCTGCGATATGTTCGTAATTTTGTGGATTGTTCATAAAAGTTTTTTGATAAAAGTCAGCAAGGACTGACGACTTTTCAAAATCTGTTTTGACCCAAGTACCATCTGGCTTCTTGGTGGAGTGTGTGTGGAGAAATTAGTGTCCATGGTTGGAGTCATGTGTGTTAGATAATTTCTATACTTTTATTTGCATTTCGCTTAAGAGCATCCTTAAGTTCTTTAGTCGCTCTATTAAGTCTCTTTTTATCTTCGGGACATCTTGTAGCTTGCTGCTTTTGCGAAGCTTTCTTTTTTCTTCAATTTGATGTCGCATGGAGGCGGGTGTATACTTTGCAGGGGTAGAATTAAGAGTTGATTCAGCTACAGTGTCATTAAAATATATTACGGAACTTTTAATAGCATTTGGAGATTTTAAAGAAATATCCTCTCGTAAATGTAGCTGTAGAAATTCTTTAGATGCTTGCCAGTCGGTCTTAGAGCTTTAAAGGGTTGGCTTCGGGTTGTCTGTAGCAAGAGAAGTTAAATAATCAAGTTGAATTGGAGAGTGGTCAGAAGACAATTCAAAACGGGATTTGTTAAAGATGTGTTTGATACTAATATTTTTGATAACAGAAAAGTCTATGAGATCTGGCACTTTACGTGGATCTGTTGGCCAGTAAGTAGGCTCCCCAGTTGATACGTGCTTACAATTGTTAGTGTGAAGCGATTCGAGAAGTATTTCAGCTTTTTTGTTTGTAAGCCGGGAGTCCCATGCTCTATGATTTGCATTGAAATCGCCTATGAATCTAGGACCTAAATATTTAAAGTAGCTGTTATATTGGGATAGAGTAACTTTGTGTTTTGGGGGACTATATAAGGCGGAAATAGTCAGGGGACCAAACTGATCAAATAAATAAATAGAAGTAGCTTGGATATAATCGAACCTGCACTTTTTAGTTTCAGTAAATTTAATTTTATTTTTTACGATTATTGCTGAGCCCCCATGACCCGTTCCGCCTGGATGGTTAGAATTTGGTCTGTGATTTTAATGAAATGTTGCCTTAGCCCGTTAGCATTCCAAAATATAATACTTAGGTTATCTGGGACCATATTTACGTGCTTATTTTGGACACAAGTATAATAACAAAATTTAGAATGGCCGACATTTGCTGCATTAGTTGTTTCATCATATATTTTAGCTCTTGCATATCATTGTCTTGCGTTTGATTGGATAGTACTGGATTTCGTTAGGTGGACGTCGGTGGATAGTGGCGGGAAGTTTGTAGGTTGGATTTAATTTCTATTTTGGAGACAAGAGACAACATTACCTTGATGAGTAGGACCATTCGTATGGAAGTTTTCAGTTGTTGAATTGTGGGTTCTGGCCATTTGAGCATAGCTAATTGCTAGATTTACAGTTGGACTTGCATTTACTGTAGTGGCACCATTATTAAAAGCGTATTATATATTTTTCTCCCGAAGAGCGGGAAAACGCTGAACTGTATGCGTTTTGTAGACCTCACAGTCTTTGTAATTTGCGGTGTGGTTTCCACCGCATAAAGCACATTTTGTAAGGCCTTTGCCAAAATCCAAGGTGCAATCTACGGTTTTATGTTTTCCAGCACACTTTATGCAATAATTTTTTGTATGCCCATATTTCTGGCAATAAGCACATTGGGAAAGAGTACGCTTAGCATGGGGAGGTTCAAACTAGATTTTAGTTTGAAGAAGGTGGGTTATATTGTAAATATCCTTGTTATTATCTTTTTGCTTATGCTGTATGGAAAATAATGGTAGAGGCATTTTAGTACTTCTTTGTTGTATGTTTTAAACGATATTTACTACGTGGTCTAGTTCTAAGAGTTCAGCTTTGATTTCTTCACCGTCAGCTGAAGGGTGCACATTCCTAAGAATAA
Source organism: Leucophenga montana (assembly GCA_035044765.1). NCBI lineage: Eukaryota > Metazoa > Arthropoda > Insecta > Diptera > Drosophilidae > Leucophenga > Leucophenga montana. Next base: position 35,983 of record JAWNNQ010000304.1, read on the forward strand.
TTTTAAAATTTCTTTCTTCGTTAGCTTTAAAACTCTAAAATTTTGTTTCTTTTTGGCGTAACATGTTTATAATACTTCTATACGAAGAAGAATCAGTTGCTTGAACTCTGACCTCATTATTTGCTAGTGCTTTCAGTTCGAAATTAATCTGAACCATTTCTTTAAGAGCTACATTTAGTATTTTAATCTGACCAACACCCTGTACATAGCTTGGAGGAGGTTTATTAGGTTTAAGAGGCGCCTGCTGTACTTGTTGGGGAGCTTTGTCTGTATTAGTATCGTCTTGTTCGTCATACTTGTCGTCAGAGTCTGCTAACATATGGAATCGGTTTGAGGAATTTGGTTGGCTGAGCTAGGAATTTTGTAATTTTTTTGTGTTTTGTTTTTTGTTTTTTTATTGCTGCTTTGTAATTGTGTATTGTCCCGCGCTGCTCATCTTTATTATTATTAGTTGTTTTTTTTTATCTATTAGTTTTGTTTTTTTTTTTTTTATTATCTAATTCACTATAGTAGCGTTAAATCACGGTTTTAACACACGTCTATTTGTTAAATTTTTTCAATGCCCGCAACGTCAAGCTCTCAACCCACAAGGCGTCGGCTTCCATCTCCTGGACTAAAGAGGTTAGGATGCTTTGTTGGGGGTTTGAGTACCCGACAGTTCAGTACCATACGATAATTTTGTACAACTTTCGATCGCCTGCTTAGATTTTTGGCTCATGCTAAAGTCAAGAAACAAAGTGCTGAAGGCAGTTGCTGGGTGTTTTTGGGGAAAGGACAAAGAGACAATCGTCACCACCTATAAATCTATTCGATGATCTGTTCTAAATTATGCTGTTCCTGTCTGGACTTTTTAACTCAGTAAGATTCAATGGCATTGCCTTCAAAGAGGTCAGAACAGCACTCGGAGGACTGCTACTAATTGTTTACAAATGACTCACGAAGCCCACCTGACGTAATGAATTACTTTCGAAACAGTTCATATTAGGTACGTACATGAAAACAGTTTCAACTTGTATTGGAAATAACATCGGAAGTTACAAAACGAGTGTATCTCTTGAGTCCTGTGGATCTATGGATACGTCCAATTGAGGTAGCCTCGTTCCTAGAAGTTGACACCTAGGGTTACGTTTCGGTTTATATAATTCTCTTACATACTTTATATATATGTGTATATATATATATATATATATATATATATATATATATATATATATATATATATATATATATATATATATATATATATATATATATATATATATATATATATATATATATATATATATCTCTCTCTCTCTCTCTACTCATCATCATCATCATATATATATATATATATATATATATATATATATATATATATATATATATATATATATATATATATATATATATATATATATATATAGACCAAATAGTAAATATCGTTTAAAACATACAACAAAGAAGTACTAAAATGCCTCTACCATTATTTTCCATACAGCATAAGCAAAAAGATAATAACAAGGATATTTACAATATAACCCACCTTCTTCAAACTAAAATCTAGTTTGAACCTCCCCATGCTAAGCGTACTCTTTCCCAATGTGCTTATTGCCAGAAATATGGGCATACAAAAAATTATTGCATAAAGTGTGCTGGAAAACATAAAACCGTAGATTGCACCTTGGATTTTGGCAAAGGCCTTACAAAATGTGCTTTATGCGGTGGAAACCACACCGCAAATTACAAAGACTGTGAGGTCTACAAAACGCATACAGTTCAGCGTTTTCCCGCTCTTCGGGAGAAAAATATATAATACGCTTTTAATAATGGTGCCACTACAGTAAATGCAAGTCCAACTGTAAATCTAGCAATTAGCTATGCTCAAATGGCCAGAACCCACAATTCAACAACTGAAAACTTCCATACGAATGGTCCTACTCATCAAGGTAATGTTGTCTCTTGTCTCCAAAATAGAAATTAAATCCAACCTACAAACTTCCCGCCACTATCCACCGACGTCCACCTAACGAAATCCAGTACTATCCAATCAAACGCAAGACAATGATATGCAAGAGCTAAAATATATGATGAAACAACTAATGCAGCAAATGTCGGCCATTCTAAATTTTGTTATTATACTTGTGTCCAAAATAAGCACGTAAATATGGTCCCAGATAACCTAAGTATTATATTTTGGAATGCTAACGGGCTAAGGCAACATTTCATTAAAATCACAGACCAAATTCTAACCATCCAGGCGGAACGGGTCATGGGGGCTCAGCAATAATCGTAAAAAATAAAATTAAATTTACTGAAACTAAAAAGTGCAGGTTCGATTATATCCAAGCTACTTCTATTTATTTATTTGATCAGTTTGGTCCCCTGACTATTTCCGCCTTATATAGTCCCCCAAAACACAAAGTTACTCTATCCCAATATAACAGCTACTTTAAATATTTAGGTCCTAGATTCATAGGCGATTTCAATGCAAATCATAGAGCATGGGACTCCCGGCTTACAAACAAAAAAGCTGAAATACTTCTCGAATCGCTTCACACTAACAATTGTAAGCACGTATCAACTGGGGAACCTACTTACTGGCCAACAGATCCACGTAAAGTGCCAGATCTCATAGACTTTTCTGTTATCAAAAATATTAGTATCAAACACATCTTTAACAAATCCCGTTTTGAATTGTCTTCTGACCACTCTCCAATTCAACTTGATTATTTAACTTCTCTTGCTACAGACAACCCGAAGCCAACCCTTTAAAGCTCTAAGACCGACTGGCAAGCATCTAAAGAATTTCTACAGCTACATTTACGAGAGGATATTTCTTTAAAATCTCCAAATGCTATTAAAAGTTCCGTAATATATTTTAATGACACTGTAGCTGAATCAACTCTTAATTCTACCCCTGCAAAGTATACACCCGCCTCCATGCGACATCAAATTGAAGAAAAAAGAAAGCTTCGCAAAAGCAGCAAGCTACAAGATGTCCCGAAGATAAAAAGAGACTTAATAGAGCGACTAAAGAACTTAAGGATGCTCTTAAGCGAAATGCAAATAAAAGTATAGAAATTATCTAACACACATGACTCCAACCATGGACACTAATTTCTCCACACACACTCCACCAAGAAGCCAGATGGTACTTGGGTCAAAACAGATTTTGAAAAGTCGTCAGTCCTTGCTGACTTTTATCAAAAAACTTTTATGAACAATCCACAAAATTACGAACATATCGCAGATTCATCAAGCTGCTCCCTTTGCAACATTCCAATCCGATATGTAACTGACAATAAGATAACAAAAGCTATTGATAGAACTGAAGTCCACAAAATTGGCCGGGTATGACATGGTAAGTGGAAAGCTGCTTAAAGAATTTCCATCGAAAGCTATACGCTATCTCCGAAATTTGTTCAATGCTGTTATTAGACTCAAATATTTTCCAAAGACATGGAAGGTAGCAGAAGTCATAGCTATACCCAAGCCTGACAAAGATGCCACAAATTCAGCTCCATATAGACCGATATGCCTTTTGCCGATTTTATCAAAGGTGTTTGAACGAATACTCAAAGAAAGATTTCAACCCATACTTGTCAACAGCTTCATTAGACCTGACCATCAGTTTGGATGTAGAAAACAACACTCAACAATTGAACAAATACATAGGGTAGTTAATAAAATTTCATCAGACCTTGAAGAGAAGAAGTATTGCATAGGAATTTTTCTCGATGTAGAAAAGGCTTTTGACAAGGTATGGCATAAAGGATTATTATTCAAACTAAAATCCCTAATTCCGCATGACTTCTACCTACTGCTAAAGAGTTACTTATCAGATGGGCACTTCTATATAAAGTTAAAGACGCTTTCTCTTCAAGCGAAATTTGTTCAATGCTGTTATTATACTAAAATATTTTCCAAAGACATGGAAGGTAGCACAAGTCATTCCTATACCTAAGCCTGGCAAAGATGCCACAAATTCAGCTTCATATAGACCGATAAGCCTTTTCCGATTTTATCAAAGTTGTTTGAAAGAATACTCAAAGAAAGATTACAACCCATACTGGACAATAGCTTCATTATACCTGACCATCAGTTTGGAATTAGAAAAAAACACTCAACAATTGAACAAATACATAGGGTAGTTAATATAATTTCAACAGACCTTGAAGATAAGAAATATTGCATAGGAATTTTTCTCGATGTAGAAAAGGCTTTTGACAAGGTATGGCATAAGGGATTATTATTCAATCTACAATCCCTAATACCGCATGACTTCTACCTACTGCTAAAGAGTTAATTATCAGATAGGCACTTATATGTAAAAGTTAAAAACGCTTTCTCTTCAATTAGACAGATTAATGCAGGAATATCCCAAGGCAGTGTGTTGGGACCCCTTCTTTATTTACTTTTCACTCAAGATTTACCAAAGCCCGAGGAGCCGTCTTCTATGATTGATACAATTCAGATTGATACAATTCTGTTTTATGCTCACAACGACATAAATGTAGCTTCCCAAAAACTCCAAAGTATACTAGACAGCACCATAGCCTGGTTTAATAAGTGGGCTATACAAGTTAACGAAAGCAAGACCACACAAGTTATCTTTACAACTAGACGTGTTTTATTGGCGACCCCCCTCAAAATAAACAATAAAGACTTTCCCATAGAAAAATCAGCAAAATACTTAGGAAAAAATTTGGACAGCGCTGGAAATTACATTTTGAGAAAAAGCTAAATCAGATTAAAGAGAAATATCGACAACTGTACTGACTTATTAACAAAAAATCCAAATTATCAATGAACAATAAATTACTATATCAAATATCAACATTATCCAACGGCAACCGTCAAAAATACTACGACAAATAACAGGAGCTGATTGCTATATCTCCAACACAGATATACATCGAGATCTTAACGTCGGCACTATCAAATAGGAAATAGTATCAGTAAGCAGAAAGCATCACACTCGAATCATGGCTCATTGTAACATCGAATAACCAATATATCCCTCTTGGAACTGACAACTAGACGACGTCTTAAAAGAATACGACCAGTTGACCTCCCAAATCATTTATAACTACTAGTTTAACAATAACCATCTTAGTATTTTTATTATTTTTTTTATCATTATCGTCAATTGTTGTGTCATGTAATTTATGCCACACTATTTGACAGTGAACGTTACGGTATCTCACGAGAGTGGGCAGCCGTAAGTATTAGCTGTCCGTGGTGGATGCATAGGTTGCTTCATAGCATATTCGAACAAAAGTATTAATATAATCGCTAGAAATTGTTTTTTCAATTATTATATAGACTATAGACTTATAGACTATATTACAAAATGTACAAAGTGTCATGTAGACAGACGTACAATTCAATTTGTATATAAAAAAAGAGGAATATGCTACAGTGAAACAGGTCCATAGAATTATTAACAAAATGACAACTGACATCGACAATAAAAAGTGTGAGCGGCCGCTTTTCATGATGTTGCAAAAGCTTTTGACGGAGTATGGTATACAGGGCTACTGCGCAGGCTTAAAAAAATAGTGCCTTTAAATTACTATGGCCTCATTCAGAGCCATTTAAAAGACAGACAGTTGATATACCAATCCCATCACTAAATAACAGCATGATTGGGACCTTTGCAGATGACACAGTTATCTTAGCATCAAATAAAGATGCTAAATCAGCTACAATTGATCTCCAAAAGTATCTTGACAAAACTCTGATTTGGTTTAATAAATGGGGCATACAAATAAATAAAAAAAAGACAATATTTGTTATTTATTCCAACAAACGACAAGTCAATTATACCGATTAATGGTACACAAATCAGCCCTTCAAACTAAGCAAAGTACTTGGGATTTAATACAGACGTGAAATTAATCTGTCAAAACCACATTATCAAAAAAAGAAATCAAATGAAATGTAAATTTGCGCAACTCTACTGGCTCTTGGGTAGACAATCGAACTTATCACTTTATAATAAAATCTTAATATATAAAGATATGCTCATTCTAATTTAAAAGTACGGTGCAGAAATTTGGGGCACAGCCAGCAAAACAAATATCCAAATTGTACAAAGGGTGCAAAATAAAATTGTAAAAACAGTTACAAATGCACCATGATACATTCCTAACGAAATTATTCACTGAGATCTCGGTATAGACACCGTAGCGGAAACGATTCGCAAATGCAGCTAAAATCATATGATTCGACTTTCCACCCCCCATGAAAGCTATGAACTAAGACGTATTTCGCTAGAAGAAGGACAACAAACTAGAAGACTAAAACGCGTTACCAATGTTGATCTATGTAAACGTTCCTAATATAATAACAAAAAAATTAGATGTACTGAATGTACTTGATGACACTGGTCATCATATACAATTAAATTCCAATTTTATGTTATAACTGGTAGGTTCCCGCGACGTTGTACGCGACCCTCCCTTTTCTCCTGCCACTCTTTCCCCCTTCCCCGCCTTCCATATGCTCCTTCTTATTGAAACAAAAAAAAGGAAGGAAAATCTAAAAAATCCAACAAATTTTCTGTTTGTCCAATCGCCACGAAACTTTACAATTACCCACGGGATTATTTTGAATATTGCCACAAAATTTGATCAAAATCGGTTGAGCGGTTTCGGAGTCTATAGGGAACCTATATACATACTTCCATTTATATATAAATTACTCAATGTCTAAATGACGTATGCAAAACGGTTATGGAAAATTTCACGAATAGAGCGCGTATATGTTATTCCATACATAACCTTATGATGTC
>JAWNNQ010000305.1:0-21920 GCA_035044765.1 Leucophenga montana
ACACAGCTATTAGCTGAACCAGATTGCTTCAGAAAGTACCCGCATCAGTTTAAACACGACGACTCCCTTTTGGGTGGACGACAAACTGCATGATGCAGAACATGTCCTGCTCAAATGTGGCAGATTTGATCAACAGGTTCTGGCGGAAGCCATACGCGAGCTTCTCACTGTGGAAAATCTTGTGGGACATATGTTGGATGATATCTCCAAGTGGCGTGCGGCAATATTTTTTCAGCATCAGTGATGACAGCTCTTCGACCCCATGAAAGATATCGAATAATGCAAACAGTTGGCTAATAGTCGGAACCTTCTCTACGGCGCAATGCTCAACGGCGCTACCGTAAGTTATAATGCAAATAGATGCATGATAGTACGAAGAAAATAAACAGAATGAGAAAGAGAATATAGGAAAAAATAAAATAAAGATTCAGACATATAGCTAAGTCCCTGCGGTACCACCGCAAACCATTTCGCAGGGGTGATCTGCTATATGTTTGTTCGCGTCAAGTTAGACGACTGCGTCCGCTAATGTTCCAGCCTCCTCAGCTCCTTTAATGTAATTGCTGAAAAGTTGCTTACTGCATTCCAATTCTCCTCTTTCCTGACCATGTCCCTATAGAGGTTGCCTAGTTCAGGGAACAGCCTGTTTCTTGTGCAATCAGCCGCCTTTCTATTGAAAATCTTTAGCAGTGGAACATAATATGTTATACGCAGAAACAAAGCATCGGGCTCATTCCGCATGAGTATATGCTGCGTGCATGTCAACGGACAATAGTAAAACATTGAAACTCATTACAATACGCTCAAATGAGCTGCTCCTTCGTGTGGGATATTGCTTCGTCTCTTTCGCTTGTTCGTTTTGACTTCGTGCCTGTGTTTATGTCTGCTTCGATCACAGTATGCACAGAGCGTTCAATATGATGGTATTGAATTTTTTTGTTTGCTCAAGGTTTTGTATGACTCAAGCAACTGTAAACACTCTAGAAGGAAATAAATTTTGTTGTATGCTTATATGACAATTTCAGTATGCACAGGTGGTCAGTCGGAGAGAGCGTATATTTCACTTTTTGTTGATGCTAACGAATTTATTTTACATTACAAGTCAGGCAAGCAGACATTTATATATATTTATTATCTGTCATAAATCTGCAATATGAAGATACTGTTTCCCGCCCTCTACTGATATTTATACCTGGGTTGCCTTTATATTTTGCTTCTAGTTTGCAGTAATTTCTACATTGGCATAAACTTTTTATAAGCCCCTTACAATAAATAAAACAAATACTAAAACATGATCAGGCGAAATCAAGACGCCAACAACAAGACAACGTAAGGCGCTTCCGTTAGTTTCATATATACATATTTACAACTGGCTTTTTAGCAATACTTCGCCGCATCGAACCTTCAAAATTGATACGGCACATAAAAGACACGCTGCAATTATTTGTGTCGTCTGTATTTGAATAGAATTAAAAAAACCATTAAAAAAATTGTAGCTCTATGACTAGCGTTTTGAGCTGCCTGCGCCATATCAATATTTCAGCATCGAAACATATACAAATACATACACTCACACATGTACTCCAACAGTCCATCTTCATATGGGTTCTGTATGAGAGTGGCGACGTTGTTATTGAATTTGAGTTTCAGTAGAGATATTGAGGTATAGTGAGCGAAATTGCGTACACAGCTGAATGATCAGCATCGTAAGCTCCATCCGTACATCCGTATGTTTGAATAATGAGATCTCGTAGACTATAAAAGGTAGAGCGTTCATACTTGGACCTGTAGATTTTCATGATATGTATGCAGATCAAATGAATAAAACTGTTTGGAGGCTACACCCACAATACATAATATATCCTTATTTTTTATGATTTTGTTTTTTTTCCTCTTTTTCTTTATATAAAATATATTTGTTTTTTATTTATAAATAAGTAAAATATATAGTTTATACACTCACAAAAAAACAAAGTTAATACACTCACTTGAAAAAAAAAAATTTATTATTTTCATTAATATATGAGCTTATCGTACCATCGCTAACTCAAAGAAGCAAAAATTCATAAAAACTATTTCACAACAGTAAAAAAAGCAAAAAAAAAACGAAAGAGGTGAACCATTTGCACATCGTTAGATTTAGTATTAATCCTAGATTAAAACCTGCTATTAATGAGTAGCCGAAAAGTAAAGCCCAAAAAGTTCTTATAAATTGTTATCTTGAAACTTTTAAACAATGGTGTCTGGGGTGTCTGGGTACAAAAAACCACTCAATGTGTTTCTGCTAACGATCGAGCATTCCGAACACAAGTTATTACCCCTTCTCCCTGCCCCACCACTCCACGTCACCCTTCTTCATGACAATTCGGGTAATAAAAATGTTCATACAAATATGATAAAGTCGCGATTAAAAAATAGGGAATGGGGTATTAGTGTGAAAAATAATTAACGACCTATTCTCATATGTATATATTGTAAACATAAATGTTAGTATGTCGGGTCATATATTGTATTAGGGTTAAAAATGAATATTGGATTAGGGTTAATATAACAGATAAGATGGTAACCGATCGAGAATGATCACAACGGGTAAAGATGGTAACCGATCGACAATGATCATACCGGGTGTTCTGAATGTTTGCGCTGAGTTTGTTTAAAATTAATTAAATAAATGCATTAATTTAATCTTCATAAATTATAGCCTATGTGTTATTCTGATATATGAACCATATTATTGAAAAGTTCCATTCAGTAGTTTTTGCATGATGGAGTAACAAACACACATCCACACATCCATACAAACTTTCGCGTTTATAATATTAGTAGGATCCGTCAAACTACCGAGGGTGTATAGTTGCAAAACAGCTTCAAAAAATTAGAGCTCAAAAAATTGCCTAAAAGGAAGGCCCAGGTAGTTAGTAATTCTGCACAGAAAAATCAAAGTTCAGACCATGATATATGGATGAAGATTCTAACGAAACTTTGAAACCATGAAAGATTATATGCAGCACTCGATAAGAGATTAGGAAAGATAGAAAAAGAAGTTTTTAAAACACAAATATGAGTAAACATCTCAATATTATGCTTTGGAACGCAAACGGGCTCATGGCAAACAGAAACGAGCTCGAAATAATTTTAGCTATAAAAAATGTAGACGTGTGTTTGATATCCGAAACGCACTTCACCAATCAGACCTACCTACGACTAATACATTATAAAGTATATCACACTGTACATCGAAGCAATTGTGCTCATGGTGCTATAATTATAAAAGACTCACTCGTCCACTATGAAGACTTTAGAATATGCAAATGAAATTTAGTCAACAACCATAACCATAGAACATAATACAAAGCTCTGTCCCACTGCAGTATATAGTTCCCCACGTCATCAAATCACAAACAATTAATTTAATAGTCATAAATATTAGAGATTTTCGCGATGTCGCGTACGGTCGTGTTTTATCTAATGCCCTGCTTTTTGTGACTTAAGATAGCATCCTGAAAAAAAACGGCCTAACCCGCCATGACCTAGAGCTCAAAGCCTTCTTAGAGGTCAAGTCTATTAACGTAGTTCTTATAGCTGAGACTCATTTTACCTCAAAAAGTTTCATAAAAATTTCCAACTACAATTTTTATGGCACAAACCATCCTGACAATAAGGCACAGGGTGGAACTGTTCTAGTCAAGCAGAATATAAAATGCATAGAAATGGAAAAATTTCAACAAAATAATATCCAAGCCACACAATTTAAGTAGAATACAACCACGGTCCTTTGTTGATATCTTCAATCTACTGCGCCCTGAGATACAATAATTCTAGACAAGAATATTTGGACCTTCTTCAAAAGCTAAGTAGTAGATACATTATCGGTGGCGACTTTAATGCCAAAAACGCTATATGGGGATCAGGACTCACAAATAAGAAAGGCAGAAATTTACTAGACGCCATCAGAGAAAGCAAAGCAAAGTGCTTATCCACTGGAGAACCATATTATTGGCCGAGTTATTAAATTGATTTCAACGCTTAGCTATAAGCCAAGCACCCAACAGATCAACGCTTAAATAAAAAATAAAATACAATAAAATAAAGCAAGAAAGAAAACCACGTAAGAGATGGCAAGCAACTAAACGTCCAGCAGACAATTCAACGGAGCTCTTAAGGAACAAAAAAATATGCTAAAACAGGAACAAACTAATAATTTATCTACGCCGACTAGACCCCACAGAGTCAACTATTCTCTATGGAAAGCGACAAAAAAGATAAATCAAGCATAAGTTCACCAGGCACCTATCAGAACTCCAGATGGTAAATGGGCTAGAAATAATACTGACAAGGCGACAACATTGGCAAATCATTTTAAATATACTTTCACAAATCCAATGGACCAACAGAATTTCACTCTGCCAGATGTTCCACACATTATTAACGGGGTAATTAAAAATATCACAATTATTGAGCTGCAGAATATAATAGGAAGACACCGGACTACGATCAAATTTCTGGTAATATTATGAAAGAATTGCCAGTCAAAGGTCTAATATACCTAAGGAATGTAATGAATACTTGCAATCAAATTAAATAGTTTCCTCTAGTATGGAAAGTATCTCAAATTATTACTAATCCAAAACTCAATACGACAAGTTAATTATACACTGACAATTGATGGTACACAAATCCGCCCTTCGAACTACGCAAAGTTCTTGGGATTTAATATAGACGTGAAATTATTCTGGAAAGACCACATTATCAAAAAAAAGAAATTTTAATTCGCATAACTCTACTGGCTCCTGGGTAGACAATCGAACTTATCACTTTATAATAAAATCTTAATATATAGAGCTATGCTCATTGCAATATACAAGTACAGTGCAGAAGACGATTCGTAAATGCAGCCAAAATCACGAAAGCTATGAACTAAGACGTATTTCGCTAGAAGAAGGACAACAAACTAGAAGACTAAAACGCATTGCCATTGCTGATGGTACTAGAATGTACTTGATGTCGCTGGTCATCATATACAATTAAATTCCAATTTTATGTTATAATATTTTCTCAATGACTAAATGACAGATGTAATAAACAAGAGAATAATAATAATAAAAAAAAAAAATAATGAGAGGTGACTTCAACGCAAAGCACATGAATTGGGGTTCTCGTCTTACTATCACAAAGGGGCGAGAACTGCTTGAAGCTATCCAAGAAACGGGTTGTGACTATACCTATATCATCAGGCAAACAGATATATTGGCCAAGTGAGTAAAATAAAATTCAACGAAAGCTAGACGTCAGTAAGCTGCAATCAGAACAGACCGAATCCTTTTCAGCCAGATTCTCCCAACTGTTCCGGGAGTCCTCTTCGGCTTCTGAAGGTATAGGTGAGCAGTGGAGCCCACTCCATGAATACGGCAGCCAAGGAGGTCATTGGCCAGACCTGTGACGAACTCTTGGTATGACGTGGAGTGTCGCCAAGCTACTGCAGAGAAAGACGCCGCTTACAAACGAACTCTGCAGTCGGGAGCAACGCTAGCTATTAGAGAGCGATATTGTGAGAAACGGAGAGAAGAGAAACGCCTTTTCAGACGAAAAAAAGGAAAAAGAAAGGCGTGAGCTTGAGGATGTTGAGGTGTTATGTCAAAGAAATGAATTTCGAAAGTTTTATCAAAAGGTCAAGCGTCTGACCGAAGGTTTGAAGGCCGGAGTTTTTTTCTGCAAGGAAAATAATGTGGGTCTGGTTACAGACGCACAGGAATCACTGAGACTGTAGAAAAGTCACTTGCTTAACCTACTTGGGGCAGATGAAGAGAACATTGCCGCCGATAGAGAAGCACTTTTAAGACCACCAATTGAATATAGCTCTCTTGTAGAGCCACCATATTATTATGAAGTAAACTCAGTAATTAAAGAGCTGAAGAATAATAAAGCCGCAGGCTCCGATAAGCTACCAACTGAGTTCTTTAAGACCGGAGCGATGCACCAACTCTTATGGAAAATATGGTCCGATGAATGCATGCCCATTGGAATCTCACTCTTCTTTCTCCTACTTTCGAGAAAGGAAACACTGGTGTCGCGCGAACTACCATGGAATAAATCTGCTTTCAATTGGATACAAAATTCTGTCCTGCTGGAGCCATACACGGATGCACTGAGAGGCTAGTTTCAGTGTGATTTCAAACCAGAGAGGTCGACCAGTGACCGCTATACGACAAATATTGGAAAAGTACAACAAAGACACACCCCCTTATTTGTCGATTATAAGGCCGCTTTGGACCTGCCGATGAGAACTAAGTTCTTCAACGGTTCTGACCACGGTATCCCAGCAAAGATCGTTTGTGTTTCCATGATGATGCTATCACACATCGAAAGCATTGTTAGTGTACGAAAGAACATCTCCGATCCCAAGAGAGGTTTAAGGCAGGGTGTGGCTTTATCGTGCGACTTTTTAATGTCTTGATTGACTACATCCTAAGCCAATGCTCGTACGTAAAATGGTGAGGCATAATACTCTATAAGGAAATGATGCTACTCTCATATGCTGATGACATAGACATAATCGGCACGAACGACCGATAAACGGTTGTAGTGCCACCTTACTATGTAAATAAGTAATAATATTTGTAGATATGTTGGTTGGGTACGTTTTTTGATGGTTTGACGATTAATCTAAAAAAGTTATACTATTCAACGAATAGTATATCTTGACCGGCTGACCACTTGAAACAGTTCACACACAGATTGAAGTCCTGTAGAATTTTTGCGTGTCATCGCATCACTGGCCGCCTCTTCCAGTGACGCGATCCCGATGGTGTCAAGTTATTTTAATCTTGATTTTGCGATTACTGGATAGCTGCAGATGAGGTGCTCCAGAGTGTCCGTGACTCCCGATTCCTTGCATTTCCTGGACCCATCCCTGTTGGTTATGCCTAGTTTTTTGCATGAGCGGCTGCTAGGATGCCTACCAACAATCTGCAGTCTCTCCCCTTGACCTGAATCAGGTAGTGCGATGTTTCTTATTTCGGTTTCTGCACATTATCTTACATATTGTGCAGCTGGGGGTGTTGTAACTCTTTCTTTCCAGTCTTGGTGCAGGAGTCCTCTTCCAAATTGCTTTATAGCGTCTGTATAGAGATTCGTACATCTGTTGATACTATCATAACTGCTCACCTGCGATTTCATCGCAGCTGGCTATCGACGAATATGTGTATTCGTTCTTGTGTGGTATGCATCTGTTGGGCTACATCTGCTGCTTTCATTATTGCGAATACTTCAGTCTGGAATATGCTGCGGTAATCGGGTAATATGTACGAGAGCCTTAAATCGGACTCTGCCCAGTATACCATAACTCTAAATCTTGACTCAATTTTGGAGCCGTCTGTTAATATTTGTATTGCATGTTGGACCAGTTCTTTGTGCCAGTCACCTGGTCCAAGTGAAATTTGTGTCTGTACGAAGTTGGGTTTGGGCGTCATGTAGTTATTTCTACTGCTCAACTCAATGCCACCTGAGGTGTGCGTTTATCTTAGTGGGCCATGGCGCCTGTCGCCCAGAGCAGTTGTGCAGACTTCTGTGGAAGTAGTCGCGTGTAGGTATCCAGGGGGTATACTCCTAGCATAGTTTCCAGTGCTCTTGTATGGGTAAACCTCACCGCCCCCGTAAAGCAGACTAGAGAATGCCATCATTCCCGAACTCTATGAAATAGTATCAGTCGTACTATTGAAATGAAAATCCATCAGTCTTGGTGAGAGGCCCCATGTGCTGCTCACCATCTTTTGCGATGCATAGAGCGCCTTAGTTACTTTTTTCACCCTTTCTTTCACATTGATTCCAGTCCAATATTGTTCTAAGATATTTTACGAGGTTTTAGGTACCATCAGAAGGGTAGGGGAACTAGAGGTGGAATAAGGGGGCTTAAGGAAGAATGGGTAGAGGTAGACGAAGCAGGGGAAAGGGCAGCAACGCGCAGGGTACCATTTAAGATAGATGAATGAAATGATGTGTACATGTTAATGGGATCGAATGCGGCAGGAAGAAGGGTGGTAGGGAAAGAGGCAGGGTAATGGGTGCAAGGTAAAGGGTGGTAGACGAAGTGGTGAAAGGGAGAAGAGGCAGATGGGAATGAGAATGGGTGGTAGGGTAAGGAGGCATTATGAAGGAGGGACAGGGGTAAGGAGTGGAACGGGAAGGAGTGTCAGAGGGAAGAAAATTCAGGTGGAGGGGTAGAAACGCGCTGAGTACCAGCTAGTTATATATATATGTTTTATATATATATATATATATATATATATATATATATATATATATATATATATATATATATATATATATATATATATATATATATATATATATATATATATATATATATATATATATATATATATATATATATATATATATATATATATATATATATATATATATATATATATATATATATTACATAGCGGCATTGTGTGCGCAATAACAAAATTAATCTATAAGTTACTTATTGTTTCGAGAAAATAATAATACTTACGTCATTCCATCTGTTTGTAAAAAACTGGACCCACATGCAAATCCATAGCCGTGTGGTCCCCATTTCTTCCCATAGCATGTTTTACAATATACTTCATTATCTGGTCCATCACATGCTATTATTGAGTCCAAAGTTTTTGTACAATCACGGCATTTAAAACACTTTCTATGCCACTCCCGTCCTTTCGATAGAACTTGCTCCGCGGCAAACACTACTCCACCACAGCGAGGACATCCTTCTCCAGGTAAAGCTTTGATTTGTGCAACATTGATTGGAGCAGTTTTTGGTGCGAGATGACTAAAAATACAAGTTTTAATAATTTTTGCTGTATTTCTTTGCTGTTTTTTTTTTTACAAAAAGTTCGCATTTTATATAAAAATTAAGAAGTGATAATTAAAAGCGAATAGTGTTGACTTTCATCGATTTTTTCTACGTATGTAATGCGTAGCTGTACACAACCTAGGTCTACCTGTCGGTACCTAGGTTGTGTACAGCGAACGAGCTTATTTGAGAACAGTTGCAAAAAAGTGAAAAATAAACTAGCAAATGAGCAATCCCGGACATCAAGCGAGCGTTTCGATAAATTGCAGACCCAGCCCATACGGGACCTTGTAATAATTATGTCTTGTTCAGTGGCCTTCAGCATACAATAAATGGAGCTCTAGCAAAAAGTATTGTAATGATAAAGGTGAATGTTAAAAGAACATGAACAGTGCAGCAGTCTTGAATAGAAGGGAGTCACCAGTGAAGAGAAACACCTCTCTTAAAGATGGCCAACGTACGGCACCAAAAAGACCGAAGACCCATAGTTCAGTTGTCATTGAACATCCTCTCAGTGCGTTCATGCCTAGCGTGAGATTTTGAAACTATATATATTTTTGCTTTGAATGTAATTAAACATTATTTCTATATGTACATTGTGCTGTGTTCAATAATTTTAAATATTTCTTATATTATTCTCAATATTAAAACTTAAAAAAAGATTGGTTCATAATTTTATTAATATATCTAGCAGGTTTCACCGGCATTGCTTGGACCAATGTTAAGAGTGCAATTCGATTCCAAGGCGACCGAATCCAAAAAAATTCCCATCAAATTTTCATCCACCGTTTCCGTCGTAGTATTTGTCAAAATATACAAAATACGCGTTTATTTATTTAAAGTGTAGACCAACAAACTAAGTTTGAAGACAATCGTATGAAAAAATTCATATATCATTTCACCCTTGTTTCTCCCTTGGGAGTGAAATTTTCAAGTATTTCCGATTCAAGTATTTCGGATACCAGAGCACAAATAATTCGTAATTCCGCGTCGATAATCATATCAGCAACGTAAAAGTCATTAAAAACCACTTCAGACCGATGTGTTAGATTATGAGAAACACCCAATGCGTGCAAACGATTAATGGCGAGATATCAATTTGGAGTTCATCGGATCGTTTTTCTCGCCAAGCAGTTGGCTTTAAGCTGTGGCTGCATATCGGTTTAAACGAAATCGTATTAATGTTAAAAGCAATTCGTGCAGGTAGATTTTCTGTTGACTGTGTAAACCTGTTATGGTATAAATACGATGTCTAACACGAAGAAATCAGTTTTCAGGAACACATCAGTTAGGCAGCATTGCATAAAATAAGATCATTTATTGAAGCAACAGCGGAACTTATGAGACAGACGTGCTGCTCTGAAGATCTGACTGTGGAGGAAATATTTCAGCAAATGAACTGTAAATCATGACAAAAAAGCAAGATATCCCAAGAGAAGTTGCGCAGTGGATCTTGATTTCAGTTTCAATATTGAACACCGTGCGGGCGAAAAAATGAAACATGTAGCCGTTACCCGCAGACATGTATGGGTGCAACTGCAGACCTTTCAGCACGCCTGCAGAAGGCAAAACAAAACGATGATTATTTTGAAGCAGTAGTAGAAATACTTAAAGAACGGCCGTACATGGAGTACAAGTTGCAAGGTGGTCTGTTGTTTAAAGTTGTCGATTCGACCGACCAAAATATTCTGGAGTACTACAAGCGCAGTTTACTGAGCCCAACTCTATTTCTTTTCTCCTAACCCTTTTTACCTGCATCTTGGAATTCCAAAAGCTAAATAAACATTTCCAGGTAGTGGAAACTGTGCACAAATTGAAAGTCGGGATCACTTGCGAACACGCAAACAAGTGCTAAAATAATTCGTGCAGGTAGATTTTCGGTTGACTGTGTAAAGTTATATACCTGTTATGGTATAATTGTGAGCGACAGAGGGTCAGCATTTACTGGAACTGCATTTCCGAATTTATGAATACCAACAAGGTCAAACATGTGTGGTCAACGACAGGTGTGGCCAGAGGCAATGGTCAAATCGAACGTGTTAATCGTAGGACTTATAAGTTTTATACTATTACTTATTTTATATTAAAAAATAAGAATACAAACAAAAAAAATTGAAACCAAACCACTTTATTTTAAATATCGAAGCGCAGTTACCAATCAGAGCGCACCAAATGGAGTACTTCCTTAAACTTAAGTATTTTCTATTCGCACGTAGTTTCCAGGTAGCAATAAAAGGGTTACTTTCGACGATTCGACCGACCAAAATATTCTGGAGTACTACAAGCGCAGTTTACTGAGCCCAACTCTATTTCTTTTCTCCTAACCCTTTTTACCTGCATCTTGGAATTCCAAAAGCTAAATAAACATTTCCAGGTAGTGGAAACTGTGCACAAATTGAAAGTCGGGATCACTTGCGAACACGCAAACAAGTGCTAAAATAATTCGTGCAGGTAGATTTTCGGTTGACTGTGTAAAGTTATATACCTGTTATGGTATAATTGTGAGCGACAGAGGGTCAGCATTTACTGGAACTGCATTTCCGAATTTATGAATACCAAAAAGGTCAAACATGTGTGGTCAACGACAGGTGTGGCCAGAGGCAATGGTCAAATCGAACGTGTTAATCGTAGGACTTATAAGTTTTATACTATTACTTATTTTATATTAAAAAATAAGAATACAAACAAAAAAAATTGAAACCAAACCACTTTATTTTAAATATCGAAGCGCAGTTACCAATCAGAGCGCACCAAATGGAGTACTTCCTTAAACTTAAGTATTTTCTATTCGCACGTAGTTTCCAGGTAGCAATAAAAGGGTTACTTTCGACGATTCGACCGACCAAAATATTCTGGAGTACTACAAGCGCAGTTTACTGAGCCCAACTCTATTTCTTTTCTCCTAACCCATTTTTACCTGCAATCTTGGAATTCCCAAAAGCTAAATAAACATTTCCAGGTAGTGGAAACTGTGCACAAATTGAAAGTCGAGATCACTTGCGAACACGCAAACAAGTGCTAAAATAATTCGTACAGGTAGATTTTCGGTTGACTGTGTAAAGTTATATACCTGTTATGGTATAATTGTGAGCGACAGAGGGTCAGCATTTACTGGAACTGCATTTCCGAATTTATGAATACCAACAAGGTCAAACATGTGTGGTCAACGACAGGTGTGGCCAGAGGCAATGGTCAAATCGAACGTGTTAATCGTAGGACTTATAAGTTTTATACTATTACTTATTTTATATTAAAAAATAAGAATACAAACAAAAAAAATTGAAACCAAACCACTTTATTTTAAATATCGAAGCGCAGTTACCAATCAGAGCGCACCAAATGGAGTACTTCCTTAAACTTAAGTATTTTCTATTCGCACGTAGTTTCCAGGTAGCAATAAAAGGGTTACTTTCGACGATTCGACCGACCAAAATATTCTGGAGTACTACAAGCGCAGTTTACTGAGCCCAACTCTATTTCTTTTCTCCTAACCATTTTTACCTGCATCTTGGAATTCCAAAAGCTAAATAAACATTTCCAGGTAGTGGAAACTGTGCACAAATTGAAAGTCGAGATCACTCCTTGCGAACACGCAAACAAGTGCTAAAATAATTCGTACAGGTAGATTTTCGGTTGACTGTGTAAAGTTATATACCTGTTATGGTATAATTGTGAGCGACAGAGGGTCAGCATTTACTGGAACTGCATTTCCGAATTTATGAATACCAACAAGGTCAAACATGTGTGGTCAACGACAGGTGTGGCCAGAGGCAATGGTCAAATCGAACGTGTTAATCGTAGGACTTATAAGTTTTATACTATTACTTATTTTATATTAAAAAATAAGAATACAAACAAAAAAAATTGAAACCAAACCACTTTATTTTAAATATCGAAGCGCAGTTACCAATCAGAGCGCACCAAATGGAGTACTTCCTTAAACTTAAGTATTTTCTATTCGCACGTAGTTTCCAGGTAGCAATAAAAGGGTTACTTTCGACAATTCGACCGACCAAAATATTCTGGAGTACTACAAGCGCAGTTTACTGAGCCCAACTCTATTTCTTTTCTCCTAACCCTTTTTACCTGCATCTTGGAATTCCAAAAGCTAAATAAACATTTCCAGGTAGTGGAAACTGTGCACAAATTGAAAGTCGAGATCACTTGCGAACACGCAAACAAGTGCTAAAATAATTCGTACAGGTAGATTTTCGGTTGACTGTGTAAAGTTATATACCTGTTATGGTATAATTGTGAGCGACAGAGGGTCAGCATTTACTGGAACTGCATTTCCGAATTTATGAATACCAAAAAGGTCAAACATGTGTGGTCAACGACAGGTGTGGCCAGAGGCAATGGTCAAATCGAACGTGTTAATCGTAGGACTTATAAGTTTTATACTATTACTTATTTTATATTAAAAAATAAGAATACAAACAAAAAAAATTGAAACCAAACCACTTTATTTTAAATATCGAAGCGCAGTTACCAATCAGAGCGCACCAAATGGAGTACTTCCTTAAACTTAAGTATTTTCTATTCGCACGTAGTTTCCAGGTAGCAATAAAAGGGTTACTTTCGACGATTCGACCGACCAAAATATTCTGGAGTACTACAAGCGCAGTTTACTGAGCCCAACTCTATTTCTTTTCTCCTAACCCTTTTTACCTGAATCTTGGAATTCCAAAAGATAAATAACCATTTCCAGGAAGTGGAAACTGTGCACAAATTGAAAGTCGGGATCACTTGCGAACACGCAAACAAGTGCTAAAATAATTCGTGTAGGTAGATTTTCGGTTGACTGTGTAAAGTTATATACCTGTTATGGTATAATTGTGAGCGACAGAGGGTCAGCATTTACTGGAACTGCATTTCCGAATTTATGAATACCAACAAGGTCAAACATGTGTGGTCAACGACAGGTGTGGCCAGAGGCAATGGTCAAATCGAACGTGTTAATCGTAGGACTTATAAGTTTTATACTATTACTTATTTTATATTAAAAAATAAGAATACAAACAAAAAAAATTGAAACCAAACCACTTTATTTTAAATATCGAAGCGCAGTTACCAATCAGAGCGCACCAAATGGAGTACTTCCTTAAACTTAAGTATTTTCTATTCGCACGTAGTTTCCAGGTAGCAATAAAAGGGTTACTTTCGACGATTCGACCGACCAAAATATTCTGGAGTACTACAAGCGCAGTTTACTGAGCCCAACTCTATTTCTTTTCTCCTAACCCTTTTTACCTGCATCTTGGAATTCCAAAAGCTAAATAAACATTTCCAGGTAGTGGAAACTGTGCACAAATTGAAAGTCGGGATCACTTGCGAACACGCAAACAAGTGCTAAAATAATTCGTGCAGGTAGATTTTCGGTTGACTGTGTAAAGTTATATACCTGTTATGGTATAATTGTGAGCGACAGAGGGTCAGCATTTACTGGAACTGCATTTCCGAATTTATGAATACCAACAAGGTCAAACATGTGTGGTCAACGACAGGTGTGGCCAGAGGCAATGGTCAAATCGAACGTGTTAATCGTAGGACTTATAAGTTTTATACTATTACTTATTTTATATTAAAAAATAAGAATACAAACAAAAAAAATTGAAACCAAACCACTTTATTTTAAATATCGAAGCGCAGTTACCAATCAGAGCGCACCAAATGGAGTACTTCCTTAAACTTAAGTATTTTCTATTCGCACGTAGTTTCCAGGTAGCAATAAAAGGGTTACTTTCGACGATTCGACCGACCAAAATATTCTGGAGTACTACAAGCGCAGTTTACTGAGCCCAACTCTATTTCTTTTCTCCTAACCATTTTTACCTGCATCTTGGAATTCCAAAAGCTAAATAAACATTTCCAGGTAGTGGAAACTGTGCACAAATTGAAAGTCGAGATCACTTGCGAACACGCAAACAAGTGCTAAAATAATTCGTACAGGTAGATTTTCGGTTGACTGTGTAAAGTTATATACCTGTTATGGTATAATTGTGAGCGACAGAGGGTCAGCATTTACTGGAACTGCATTTCCGAATTTATGAATACCAAAAAGGTCAAACATGTGTGGTCAACGACAGGTGTGGCCAGAGGCAATGGTCAAATCGAACGTGTTAATCGTAGGACTTATAAGTTTTATACTATTACTTATTTTATATTAAAAAATAAGAATACAAACAAAAAAAATTGAAACCAAACCACTTTATTTTAAATATCGAAGCGCAGTTACCAATCAGAGCGCACCAAATGGAGTACTTCCTTAAACTTAAGTATTTTCTATTCGCACGTAGTTTCCAGGTAGCAATAAAAGGGTTACTTTCGACAATTCGACCGACCAAAATATTCTGGAGTACTACAAGCGCAGTTTACTGAGCCCAACTCTATTTCTTTTCTCCTAACCCTTTTTACCTGCATCTTGGAATTCCAAAAGCTAAATAAACATTTCCAGGTAGTGGAAACTGTGCACAAATTGAAAGTCGAGATCACTTGCGAACACGCAAACAAGTGCTAAAATAATTCGTACAGGTAGATTTTCGGTTGACTGTGTAAAGTTATATACCTGTTATGGTATAATTGTGAGCGACAGAGGGTCAGCATTTACTGGAACTGCATTTCCGAATTTATGAATACCAAAAAGGTCAAACATGTGTGGTCAACGACAGGTGTGGCCAGAGGCAATGGTCAAATCGAACGTGTTAATCGTAGGACTTATAAGTTTTATACTATTACTTATTTTATATTAAAAAATAAGAATACAAACAAAAAAAATTGAAACCAAACCACTTTATTTTAAATATCGAAGCGCAGTTACCAATCAGAGCGCACCAAATGGAGTACTTCCTTAAACTTAAGTATTTTCTATTCGCACGTAGTTTCCAGGTAGCAATAAAAGGGTTACTTTCGACGATTCGACCGACCAAAATATTCTGGAGTACTACAAGCGCAGTTTACTGAGCCCAACTCTATTTCTTTTCTCCTAACCCTTTTTACCTGCATCTTGGAATTCCAAAAGCTAAATAAACATTTCCAGGTAGTGGAAACTGTGCACAAATTGAAAGTCGGGATCACTTGCGAACACGCAAACAAGTGCTAAAATAATTCGTGCAGGTAGATTTTCGGTTGACTGTGTAAAGTTATATACCTGTTATGGTATAATTGTGAGCGACAGAGGGTCAGCATTTACTGGAACTGCATTTCCGAATTTATGAATACCAAAAAGGTCAAACATGTGTGGTCAACGACAGGTGTGGCCAGAGGCAATGGTCAAATCGAACGTGTTAATCGTAGGACTTATAAGTTTTATACTATTACTTATTTTATATTAAAAAATAAGAATACAAACAAAAAAAATTGAAACCAAACCACTTTATTTTAAATATCGAAGCGCAGTTACCAATCAGAGCGCACCAAATGGAGTACTTCCTTAAACTTAAGTATTTTCTATTCGCACGTAGTTTCCAGGTAGCAATAAAAGGGTTACTTTCGACGATTCGACCGACCAAAATATTCTGGAGTACTACAAGCGCAGTTTACTGAGCCCAACTCTATTTCTTTTCTCCTAACCCTTTTTACCTGCATCTTGGAATTCCAAAAGCTAAATAAACATTTCCAGGTAGTGGAAACTGTGCACAAATTGAAAGTCGAGATCACTTGCGAACACGCAAACAAGTGCTAAAATAATTCGTGCAGGTAGATTTTCGGTTGACTGTGTAAAGTTATATACCTGTTATGGTATAATTGTGAGCGACAGAGGGTCAGCATTTACTGGAACTGCATTTCCGAATTTATGAATACCAAAAAGGTCAAACATGTGTGGTCAACGACAGGTGTGGCCAGAGGCAATGGTCAAATCGAACGTGTTAATCGTAGGACTTATAAGTTTTATACTATTACTTATTTTATATTAAAAAATAAGAATACAAACAAAAAAAATTGAAACCAAACCACTTTATTTTAAATATCGAAGCGCAGTTACCAATCAGAGCGCACCAAATGGAGTACTTCCTTAAACTTAAGAGCTTCCACTACCTGGAAATGTTTCTTTAGCTTTTGGAACTTCAAGATGCAGGTAAAAAGGGATAGGAGAAAAGAAATACAGTTGGGCTCAGTAAACTGCGCTTGTAGTACTCCAGCATATTTTGGTCGGTCGAATCGTCGAAAGTAACCCTTTTATTGCTACATGGAAACTACGTGCGAATAGAAAATACTTAAGTTTAAGGAAGTACTCCATTTGGTGCGCTCTGATTGGTAACTGCGCTTCGATATTTAAAATAAAGTGGTTTGGTTTCCATTTTTGTTTGTTTGTATTCATATTTTTTAATATAAAATAAGTAATAGTATAAAACTTATAAGTCCTACGAATAACACGTTCGATTTGACCATTGCCTCTGGCCACACCTGTCGTTGACCACACATGTTCGACCTTGTTGGTATTCATAAATTCGGAAATGCAGTTCCAGTAAATGCTGACCCTCTGTCGCTCACAATTATACCATAACAGGTATATAACTTTACACAGTCAACCGAAAATCTACCTGCACGAATTATTTTAGAAACGATTTACCTGATATGATGTAAATATGACGTTTGCCTGTTTAATAAAATGCGCACTGGCATCAACTGGCATTCCCAAATTGCAAATAAAGGGTTTCAAGCCTACGCCCAGAAACAAATTGAGTTCTCTTATTAGCCACTAGGTCTCCAACTTTGTACCCATTTTACGTCTTTTATCGTAGTTGCGTTATATTATGTTTTATATTCTGTTTTATGGCTTCGCGCAACTGTTGACGCTCATCGTTAATCTGCGAAACCATTTCTTCATTTAGCAGCTCTAATAAACGATCTGCAGATTGACTATACATCCTGGATGTGTAAATAATTTTCTTTCCTTCTGATTATGGCTTAATATCTGGTTTGGAATATATGGCGCTGTAGATATTCCACTTGAATTATTTAATTTATTTTCTTGTCCAACAATACGTTACTGCTTAAATAAGTGCTGTTCTTTAAGCAATGTTACACAGCTGTTTTGTTCCAGAAGACTGATTTTAACTTCGCGTTAGACATCGTATTTATATCATATCAAGTAAATAGTTTTTCTAATTATAAAATCTACTTGTGCTAAATGTTTTAGTTCTTCGTTATGTATTCGGAAGTGATCCCGACTTTTAGTTTACGCACATTATCCCCTACCTGGAAACTTTAATGTAACTTTTGGTGTTACAATAAACAGGTATAAGGAAAAGGATTAATAAGTAATTGCGCCAGGCAACTAATCCCTTATTTTAAATGTTTATTGAAATTCCAAAAGTTACATTAAAGTTATATAACTTTACACAGTCAACAGAAAATCTACCTGCACGAATTATTTTAGCACTTGTTTGCGTGTTCGCAAGTGATCCCGACTTTCAATTTATGCACAGTTTCCACTACCTGGAAATGTTTATTTAGCTTTTGGAGTTCCAAGATGCAGGTAAAAAGGGTTAGAGAAAAGAAATAGAGTTGGGCTCAGTAAACTGCGCTTGTAGTACTCCAGTATATTTTGGTCGGTCGAATCGTCGAAAGTAACCCTTTTATTGCTACCTGGAAACTACGTGCGAATAGAAAATACTTAAGTTTAAGAAAGTACTCCATTTGGTGCGCTCTGATTGGTAACTGTGCTTCGATATTTAAAATAAAGTGGGTTTGTTTCAATTAATTTGTAATTATTCTTATTTTTGATTGTATGTATTCTTATTTTTAATATAAAATAAGCAATCATATAAAACTTATAAATCCTACGGTTAACCCGTTTGATTTGAACATTGCCTATGGCTACACCTGTCGTTGACCACACATGTTCGTCTTTGTTGGTATTCATAAATTCGGAAAATGCAGTTCCAGTAAATGCTGACCCATTGTCGCTCACAATTATACCATAACAGGTATAAAACTTTACACAGTGAACAGAAAATCTACCTGCAGGAATTATTTTAGCACTTGTTTGCGTGTTCGCAAGTGATCCCGACTTTCAATTTGTGCACAGTTTCCACTACCTGGAAATGTTTATTTAGCTTTTGGAATTCCAAGATGCAGGTAAAAAGGGTTAGGAGAAAAGAAATAGATTTGGGCTCAGTAAACTGCGCTTGTAGTACTCCAGCATATTTTGGTCGGTCGAATCGACAACTTTAAACAACAGACCACCTTGCAACTTGTACTCCATGTACGGCCGTTCTTTAAGTATTTCTACTACTGCTTCAAAATAATCATCGTTTTGTTTTGCCTTCTGCAGGCGTGCTGAAAGGTCTGCAGTTGCACCCATACATGTCTGCGGGTAACGGCTACATGTTTCATTTTTTCGCCCGCACGGTGTTCAATATTGAAACTGAAATCAAGATCCACTGCGCAACTTCTCTTGGGATATCTTGCTTTTTTGTCATGATTTACAGTTCATTTGCTGAAATATTTCCTCCACAGTCAGATCTTCAGAGCAGCACGTCTGTCTCATAAGTTCCGCTGTTGCTTCAATAAATGATCTTATTTTATGCAATGCTGCCTAACTGATGTGTTCCTGAAAACTGATTTCTTCGTGTTAGACATCGTATTTATACCATAACAGGTTTACACAGTCAACAGAAAATCTACCTGCACGAATTGCTTTTAACATTAATACGATTTCGTTTAAACCGATATGCAGCCACAGCTTAAAGCCAACTGCTTGGCGAGAAAAACGATCCGATGAACTCCAAATTGATATCTCGCCATTAATCGTTTGCACGCATTGGGTGTTTCTCATAATCTAACACATCGGTCTGAAGTGGTTTTTAATGACTTTTACGTTGCTGATATGATTATCGACGCGGAATTACGAATTATTTGTGCTCTGGTATCCGAAATACTTGAATCGGAAATACTTGAAAATTTCACTCCCAAGGGAGAAACAAGGGTGAAATGATATATGAATTTTTTCATACGATTGTCTTCAAACTTAGTTTGTTGGTCTACACTTTAAATAAATAAACGCGTATTTTGTATATTTTGACAAATACTACGACGGAAACGGTGGATGAAAATTTGATGGGAATTTTTTTGGATTCGGTCGCCTTGGAATCGAATTGCACTCTTAACATTGGTCCAAGCAATGCCGGTGAAACCTGCTAGATATATTAATAAAATTATGAACCAATCTTTTTTTAAGTTTTAATATTGAGAATAATATAAGAAATATTTAAAATTATTGAACACAGCACAATGTACATATAGAAATAATGTTTAATTACATTCAAAGCAAAAATATATATAGTTTCAAAATCTCACGCTAGGCATGAACGCACTGAGAGGATGTTCAATGACAACTGAACTATGGGTCTTCGGTCTTTTTGGTGCCGTACGTTGGCCATCTTTAAGAGAGGTGTTTCTCTTCACTGGTGACTCCCTTCTATTCAAGACTGCTGCACTGTTCATGTTCTTTTAACATTCACCTTTGTCATTACAATACTTTTTGCTAGAGCTCCATTTATTGAAGGCCACTGAACAAGACATAATTATTACAAGGTCCCGTATGGGCTGGGTCTGCAATTTATCGAAACGCTCGCTTGATGTCCGGGATTGCTCATTTGCTAGTTTATTTTTCACTTTTTTGCAACTGTTCTCAAATAAGCTCGTTCGCTGTACACAACCTAGGTACCGACAGGTAGACCTAGGTTGTGTACAGCTACGCATTACATTCGTAGAAAAAATCGATGAAAGTCAACACTATTCGCTTTTAATTATCACTTCTTAATTTTTATATAAAATGCGAACTTTTTGTAAAAAAAAAAACAGCAAAGAAATACAGCAAAAATTATTAAAACTTGTATTTTTAGTCATCTCGCACCAAAAACTGCTCCAATCAATGTTGCACAAATCAAAGCTTTACCTGGAGAAGGATGTCCTCGCTGTGGTGGAGTAGTGTTTGCCGCGGAGCAAGTTCTATCGAAAGGACGGGAGTGGCATAGAAAGTGTTTTAAATGCCGTGATTGTACAAAAACTTTGGACTCAATAATAGCATGTGATGGACCAGATAATGAAGTATATTGTAAAACATGCTATGGGAAGAAATGGGGACCACACGGCTATGGATTTGCATGTGGGTCCAGTTTTTTACAAACAGATGGAATGACGTAAGTATTATTATTTTCTCGAAACAATAAGTAACTTATAGATTAATTTTGTTATTGCGCACACAATGCCGCTATGTAATATATATATATATATATATATATATATATATATATATATATATATATATATATATATATATATATATATATATATATATATATATATATATATATATATATATATATATATATATAATATATATATATATATATATATATATATATATATATATATATATATATATATATATATATATATATATATATATATATATATATATATATATATATATATATATATATATATATATATATATATATATATATATATATATATATATATATATACATATATATATAACTAGCTGGTATCTAGTGCGTTTCTACCCCTCCACCTGAATTTTCTTCCCTCTGACACTCCTTCCCGTTCCATCCTTACCCCTGTCCCTCCTTCATAATGCCTCCTTACCCTACCACCCATTCTCATTCCCATCTGCCTCTTCTCCCTTTCACCACTTCGTCTACCACCCTTTACCTTGCACCCATTACCCTGCCTCTTTCCCTACCACCCTTCTTCCTGCCGCATTCGATCCCATTAACATGTACACATCATTTCATTCATCTATCTTAAATGGTACCCTGCGCGTTGCTGCCCTTTCCCCTGCTTCGTCTACCTCTACCCATTCTTCCTTAAGCCCCCTTATTCCACCTCTAGTTCCCCTACCCTTCTGATGGTACCTAAAACCTCGTAAAATATCTTAGAACAATATTGGACTGGAATCAATGTGAAAGAAAGGGTGAAAAAAGTAACTAAGGCGCTCTATGCATCGCAAAAGATGGTGAGCAGCACATGGGGCCTCTCACCAAGACTGATGGATTTTCATTTCAATAGTACGACTGATACTATTTCATAGAGTTCGGGAATGATGGCATTCTCT
>JAWNNQ010000306.1:0-48045 GCA_035044765.1 Leucophenga montana
CTAGTGCTGTTTTCTGTATCAAATTTTTGGTTTATTATGCATCATTTTATGTCCGATTTATGGCCAGCTACGTATTGCTAGTTTTTAAGTTAGATTTGGTCGTACCAACATATATTTTGTTGTATATGTTGGACCCGTCACCGACACATAGATATATCAAGTTGCATTTATCCTCTTGTAATATTGCACTTTTTGTATTGCTATACATTTGTCCTGTAGTAAACCACGGTTTGTGTGCAACTTGAACCAGTTTTTTGTCATATAAATCATATTTTGTAAAGCGTTCGGATAGACCAGGTACGTATATCACCGATTTGTATATTTTATCGGTTGTATCACAATTCGCAGGCTCATTTTTATCACAATTGGAGGTAGTTACACTTTTGTTTTTGAAAAACGCACGTATCATTTTTCTAACCAGTGCTATTGAAAAGTCATTTTTGATCAAGATGTTTAATATGATTACCTTGTTTTTGCCATAGAAAACCTCATCGCTTATATCTAAACCCTCTTAACGAAACTAACCCCGGTATTGAAGATCATTTTCTTCGGGTGTTTCGAAAAGAAGTTGACTAAGCGTCCCGATGCCATTTCTTTTTTATACCAGTCCAATTTAATAATATTGTTATGCCTGCAGATTAGTGTGCCAAATATGTGCAGTTGCCCATTTTCCTCTTTCTCAATCGTGAATTGAATGTCCTTATGAAATGCATTTAATGTCTTATGTACAATTTCAATTTGGTCATTCTTCACTATTGCAAATAGATCGTCAACATATTTTGTCACTTATCTTGGTTTCACCTGTAACTGAACTACTAACTACTAAATTCCAAATTAGATATTTGGAATTTAGTAGTTCTTCCATCACTAGATCAGCAATGATCGGTGAGGCAGGTGAACCCATTGGCATTTCTTTTAACTGTGCATACACCCTTTCTTTAGATTTTTAAGATCTATATATATATATATATATATATATATATATATATATATATATATATATATATATATATATATATATATATATATATATATATATATATATATATATATATATATATATATATATATATATATATATATATATATATATATATATATATATATATATATATATATATATATATATATATATATATATATATATATATATATATATATATATATATATATATAAATATATATATATATATATATATATATATATATATATATATATATATATATGTATACATATAGATCTAAAATCTAAAGAAGGGTGTATGCACAGTTAAAAGAAATGCCAATGGGTTCACCTGCCTCACCGATCATTGCTGATCTAGTGATGGAAGAACTACTAAATTCCAAATATCTAATTTGGAATTTAGTAGTTAGTAGTTCAGTTACAGGTGAAACCAAGATAAGTGACAAAATATGTTGACGATCTATTTGCAATAGTGAAGAATGACCAAATTGAAATTGTACATAAGACATTAAATGCATTTCATAAGGACATTCAATTCACGATTGAGAAAGAGGAAAATGGGCAACTGCACATATTTGGCACACTAATCTGCAGGCATAACAATATTATTAAATTGGACTGGTATAAAAAAGAAATGGCATCGGGACGCTTAGTCAACTTCTTTTCGAAACACCCGAAGAAAATGATCTTCAATACCGGGGTTAGTTTCGTTAAGAGGGTTTAGATATAAGCGATGAGGTTTTCTATGGCAAAAACAAGGTAATCATATTAAACATCTTGATCAAAAATGACTTTTCAATAGCACTGGTTAGAAAAATGATACGTGCGTTTTTCAAAAACAAAAGTGTAACTACCTCCAATTGTGATAAAAATGAGCCTGCGAATTGTGATACAACCGATAAAATATACAAATCGGTGATATACGTACCTGGTCTATCCGAACGCTTTACAAAATATGATTTATATGACAAAAAACTGGTTCAAGTTGCACACAAACCGTGGTTTACTACAGGACAAATGTATAGCAATACAAAAAGTGCAATATTACA
Organism: Leucophenga montana; assembly: GCA_035044765.1. Classification (NCBI taxonomy): domain Eukaryota; kingdom Metazoa; phylum Arthropoda; class Insecta; order Diptera; family Drosophilidae; genus Leucophenga; species Leucophenga montana. The sequence goes on from JAWNNQ010000306.1 coordinate 2,014, forward strand.
AGAGGATAAATGCAACTTGATATATCTATGTGTCGGTGACGGGTGCAACATATACAACAAAATATATGTTGGTACGACCAAATCTAACTTAAAAACTAGAATAGCTGGCCATAAATCAGACATAAAATAATGCATAATAAACCAAAAATTTGATACAGAAAACAGCACTAGCAGCACACTGTGCGGATCTAAATCATTCGCCAAGATTTGACGACGTACGTGTATTACAAAGAGAAGACAACTACAACAAACGCTTCACGATTGAGATGCTGCACCAGCACAGCAGCACACAAACGGCTGAACTATAAAACTGACACCGAAAATTGCGAGCATATATACAGACACCAGCTCAGGAAGAAATAATTAGACTAGCTTTAGTTCAAAACTCCACAGCTGACTAAGAGGACGTGTGTGATTGTGAGTAGTGAACTAGATGGTCCCCACGACGTTGTACGCTTGGAGACCATCTTCCATCTGTCATGACTGCTGCCAATCAATGTGTTGTGAAAAAAAATTATAACAAAACTAGCTGTCCCGTCCCGAAGCGCTGGTCACAGAAATGTTATTTTCAAGTGGATCGAATTGTGAATCTAAACCATTCTCGAATCTACTGGAGGCCCTTGTTCTATGTTTAATGTATGTTAATTGAAACTGATGATTTTTGATGATGATTCATAATATTTATGCAAAGGTTGTATATAATTAAATATGTAGTTACAGTTAAATGTGTTTTTTTTTTGCTCTTCGTAAACATGGCGATGTTGCAATGTAGAAACGCGTTCGCCTGGATCATCAAAAAAAAAAAAAAAGGGCCACCTTCACCACGCTCAACTCGTTGTAATATTTTGTCAAAAATGTCTTCTTGCTCGGGTAGCTGGCGTGGCTCTGTTTCGCTGATCTGAGCATCTAACAACGTGGTATCATAGCTTAGTTCTTTGGTCAAATCACTCGACAGCTCTCCTCGACGCTGTGGTGTAGGCATACCGAAGTCGGACAACTTCTTTCCAGTCTTCGATAAGACCCAGAGCTTGATTAAAACATAGTTCATTGTCGACTTGATCCATCCTTTAAAATCTATGCAAGATATCTTCGGATAATGGAGTTGGAGTCTCATCAGCTCCTTGTGATGCTATATATTGAGCGTTCTGTTGACGCCGAGTATGGGATTGTTCTGATGTCTCAGCAGCCCGTTGAGATGGCAGATATTCTGCATGCTGTTGACGCCGGGCTTGGGATTGTTGTGGTGTCTCATCAGCTCTATGTGCTGCCTCACGCGACGCCTGTTCAAGCCATCTCAGTTCAGCTTGTGGAAATGTCTCATCACGTCTACCAACTCTCATAGCTCGAGTTTTGTTAAAACTTTGTGAAAGATTACACTTACGCTTTCTCTGCATAATTCTTAGTATAGTTCTCAAAAATGAAATTTAATAAAAATTTAATTTAAAAACATACAATTTTTTTCTCTTAACAAATAATCAAATGAATTACGTTTTTGCAATTGGACTGTCCACCTCATCAAATTTTCTCCAGGGCTACTCAAAATTTATTTATTACAATTATGATGTCGTGACATGCACTACTCAATATTATGCCGCCTATAACATATCTTGCCGTTTCGTATTTTCTTATGTATCGGTAAGTCATAATAACGGCCCTTTAAAGTCACAAGAATTTTTATTTTTTATTAAATTCTAATTGTTAGATCCTATTTAAATAATTAAATAAAAATTTAAAAAAAAAAAAATGAAATAACTTGTTGTAAGTGTATCTAACCACAAAAAAAGGTTCCAATTAACCAATATCTTCATAAATTATAGACCAATTATTATTCTGATATATGAGCTATATTATTGTAAAGTTTCATTAAAATCCATTCATTAGCTTTTGCGTGAAAAATAAACAAACATTTACACATCAACACATCCATACAAACTTTCTAATTTATAATATTAGTAGGACATATTTTGAAAAAAAAAAACAATTATAGTTTAAAAAAACTAAAAAACACTCTTTAATAGTAATGTGAACTAAAAAGTAAAAAATAATTTTGAATAAGTTTTATATGAGAGTTAAGTGATTGACAGAAAATTAACTTTAACATAAAAAGCGTGGGGTGCCTGATATTAATTGTTATAATTATATCATTGGTAGCTATTTGTAAATATAAACTTATTATAACAATATATTGCAGAGCACCCCACGCTTTTTTATGTTAAAGTTAATTTTCTATCAATCACTTAATTCTCATTTTAAACTTATTCAAAATTATTTTTTAATATTTAGTTCACATTACTATTAAAGCGTGTTTTTTTAGTTTTTTTAAACTATAATTTTTTTAAAAATAACATACGCCGTTCTCATCAACATATGTAATAAGTTGTTGACTCGTTTTGTGGGTAGCACAATGAAACAAAATAAACGAAACGGAATGGAACAGAACATGATCCACAAACAAATCAAATATCCTGATGATCCTGGTCAGGATATTAGGACAAAATTGTAAAATTATTGTATTGTCATCGGTGCTTAATACACGTGCAAAATTTAAAATTACTTCAACGTTAGGAAGTTGGTAAAAATTAAGTTGAAATATTCCGTTACATAGATAGATACAGGTCCAGCTAATAAAAGCGTGTTAAAAAAGCTTAATAAATTGGCGATCGTTTTAATCGTTGCTCAACAATAAAAGCACTTATTGCTACGACTTAAAGCGGCGTTGGTCAAATCAAAGAATTCGACAACTATTTACATTTGTTTGTAAGTTCTAAATAAATAAATGTTGCAAAAATATGTAACTTCGTATCACAAGTAACAATATCATATTTTAAATGCGGTTTGGCACGATTTGGGAAAAGGACGTGCCCGACAAAGGGGTTAATTTGGTTTTTTATCGATCGAGTTGGCAGGTCGTGACATTGAAAACTAACATATCGCCTGAAAAATATGAGCGGTAAATTTATAGCCAAGTCATGAAAATGGCCCTAAATGTGTTTTTATTGTACTTTTCTATTATGGACAAATTTGACTATAGCCAATCTAATTTCTTCCGCAGATTGATTATCTGAGAGAGTATTGCTTCGGTGATTTTCAAATTTTCGTTGATGGCGCTTTTATAGACATATAAAATATTATGCAATACGCAGCAAGTCATGATACCATTGTTTTTTGGATGGGGTATCATGACTTGACATTTAGGGCCGTTTTCATGACTTGGCTATAAATTTACCGCTCATATTTTCAGGCGATATGCTAGTTTTCAATGTCACGACTCCTATTAAGCGTAGAACCGAATCGCAGAGTTCGGCGATCCGATAAATTTATCAAAATTTTTTGCAAAGATACCTGCCAACTAGATCGATAAAAAACCAAAGCAAAATGAAAACAAACAAAATTGAAATTTTGTATTGAAATTTTAAATGCAAACATGCACATTACATTAATAGGTTGGCTCGTATTTTTCTACAGCGGCGGCGCTCACTCTCATCCATTTTTTTTTTTCTAATTTATAATTTTATTGTGTTTACGTTTTTGCAATTGGACTGTCCACCTCATCAAATTTTCTCCAGGGCTACTCAAAATTTATTTATTACAATTATGATGTCGTGACATGCACTACTCAATATTATGCCGCCTATAGCATATCTTGCCGTTTCGTATTTTCTTATGTATCGGTAAGTCATAATAACGGCCCTTTAAAGTCACAAGAATTTTTATTTTTTATTAAATTCTAATTGTTAGATCCGCGTAGCAATCCCAGCAATTCAGATTGAAAGGCGCCCGTGCTGGATGCTATCTCCGTAAGTAGCTCTTGTTGCGCCTTTTGGTGCTCCTCTTGAGACTTTTGCTGTTGTTTTTGTACTTCAAGCCTTTAACGAGCTACATTCAACAGCCCCGTTTGGTGATCCGATTTGGAAGGTTTTACTGGAGACCCACCAGTGCTTGCGTATTTAGCCATGGTGCTGCTGCTGCAGCATGATGATTCTGGGTCGAACTCAATCTTGTTGTAGCAACGAAAAGAGCCCAAAATGTGGTGGAACCACTCGGTTCCATTTTTTTTTTGCTTTTCCTGTTTGAAAAATATGCATTTAACCGTTTACAAATTAACGCACTGCTACTTAATAAATATTTAATAAATTGTATGTTCGTATGAGCTTTTCTGTCGTGGTTCGAACGTCAGTCCAATCGCCTACAAATCCGGAATCCTTCATGCTTGCAGGCATTTCCATATAGATGTGGGAATTCTTGTGAGAACCTCTCAAATTTGCAATATTCTCTTCACAGATATCTATTATTAGCAGATTTTCCATCCCGGTAGTCCAACTGATACGAAAGGCAGTGGTTTTTTGGGTCACTAAAAATTAAAGTACATTTAATTAATCACAAAAACAATATTATATTTTTTAGATTACATTGTTTAGACATTCTTCGAGTATGTAGACCAATTTTTTGATTGTATTTGAATTATAATTTTTTCCGCTTATTATTTGCTATTCATTTGCGCTTAAATTTTTGTTGCTTTCGTTGTGAATGATAAAAATATTAGTGATGTAATTGAAAAGAACCGTATGAGATAGGAACATTCCACAGAGATGTTGGAATGGATGAGGAAATTTAGGCACGGCAAAACCTTATGTAACATATTGTCAGAAAATGTAAGATGTCAGAAGTTGGCCAGTGTGATGTTGGCAGTGTGAATCGCAGTTTCACATCTTCAACAAATTCCATGCATTCCTCAAAAATGTTGTTGTTGTACCACCACTGTCTTCAGTTCCTCAAAAGTCAATTAAGATTAGGTCATGCTTCCACAAAAGTGTGGTGCACGAGTGAAACGAAATTCACATCCCAAACTTCTTCTGTGTTGGTCATCACATGTTGATTGAAGAAGCATTGTTTGAATTCGTAAAGTTTGGTCTTGGCGCCTACATAGTTGGTTGCGTTATCACAATAAATACGCCGGATATCACAGCGACATATAAAACGCTTTAAACATAAAATTAAATTATTAGTGGACTGGTCGGAGATGAACTCTGCGAGCACTGCCTTGCTTGCAAAACATATGAATATGGCTACATATGTTTTATAGGGAGGTTGCCATGTATGCGATATGTAGTATAGAATGGACCACACAAATCGACACCGGATACTAAGAAAGGCCGATGTGCGTGTAGACGTTCAGCAGTAAGCGAACCCAAATCTGATGCTGAAGCCTTGGTTTGTAATGAACGATTTTATGGTCGTCTACCTTGATGTTTACTTTTTGGGTATCATCTCTCCATTGTTCGTGGTTGCAGTTCCAGTTTTCCAGATGCAATCCTGCTTTGGCTAAAAGATCCTGTACCTCTTTAGCTTTACAGTTCAACTCTTGTATGTTATTTGCGCCCGTCCACATAAATGTCATGGCGCAAAACACTTGCTTCAATGGGGTATTGCCTCTTGAATTTGTCAGCAATATACTTCAAGCTCCGTATTGCTTAAAATGGTGCGCATGATAACCCATAAATTCAACTGAAAGAGTTTCTACATAAAATTAATGGAAAGATACAATCAATTGGATTGAATTGCCGGTACATTTTAGATATGTCTGCTGTGAGAGCATATTGATATAAGCGAATAGACAAAAGTGTTAGTATCAAATCTTGTTGAAACTTGGGTCCGACTATCAAAATCTCATTTAGCGATATAGGCATGCGCAGCTAAAGCATCGAATACAACTCAAGTACGAAGCACACATTGATGTGGTATTACATAATTCAATTTTGAAAGATCTATGTTATTGATTGGGCTCATGTGGTCTAAGTTCAGATTCTGATCCATAAATGCTGTATAAAGTTCCTTGAGTGCTGTCTAGTGAATTTCCAAGAATATCCGGCGATGTTTTAAACGGTAGTCTTACTTGGACTAGACTCTAGTACTATTCTGTTGGAATATTTCCCAAGTAATATCTACTTTCGATTGCGCAGCTCGTCTTGGGTCATGAAACGAAAACTCTTCTACTTCCCAGAATCTTCGAAGCGCTTGATGTGTGTGCTTGAAGTCATGTGAAAGTAATTCAAAGAAATTTTGTGAACTGATTAACAAGTCAATATGTTGCGGTTTATAAAATTAGGGATCAGCTAACTGAAGCTCTTCCGTTCCAGATAATTGTTTCAATAAATTGTGAATGTTGATTCGATGACATTGTTTTTAAAACTGCAAACTGAGACGACCAACTATAGTTTGATATAAGGGATTATATTGTTGGTGCTACTGCCAATTTAAGAGCTGTTCTAATATCTGCTATACCACATATTTCCTGATGAGAACTCTCAAACTTAAATTGCAGCCTTTTAGCCAGTTCTTCGGTTATAAAGTTTATTTCGGAAAAAGAGTCGAGTAGCGCACGAGTCGGTTGAAAATACAATTATCCTTATCAGCGCGATTGCTGTAGGAATAAGAGCTCGACTAGAAGTTTTTGATATCAATGATGTAGCAGCTACAATGGACTAGCTTGCTTGACCGGAACCTTATTGATTGAGTTGAATCAAGTGTTGATCTGAATTCGTTGTGAATTTATGCAAACTTGTGTGATGTGTATTATTGCAAACTCTGCAACGCGACTTAGTAAAACGTTAGACATAGTGATGATTGCTTAACAAACTTGTATCGTTGTGTAACTGGAAGCGATAAGAAAGATGAACAAGCTCCTAACCCATGATCCGTACTCTGACATTGAAGACAAGAAGATTGGGCACTAAAGAATGCGCTAGATGATTTTCGAACATTGCTTATAGGTTTCGTAACCTTTAACTTATCTACAACTGCATGTTTAGAGTGACTTTCCAAAAACTGACAATGTCTGTTTAAAATTCTACAGCAAGCCCCCCATGGAGGCAAAGCTTCAAAATTTTTCTTTGAATCATATGCAAGTTTTGCATCCATATCTTCTTTTGACAAAACAAGGTGCATTATCATCCCATTCAATATTTTTACATCTGAACCTAATGAGCTTAATGATCCACGAAGTGCTGAGACAGTATCAACAATTGTGCAAAGCGACGATGCATCTGACTTGTTCGTGGCCTGTACATTAGAGATTTTATTTATTTGTAGCATTTCATTATAATTACTTTGGCTGAAATAAAAAAATCTTCCAATTGCTGTCTACTGATCTTAACTTTTCTATTTACGTTTGGAGTTAACTTACTTGTGCAAAATATCATGTTCCACCTTGATTGAGCAAAATCGCTTGCCTTGATTATTTGGTTATTAATAACGCAATAGTCAAAAGATAATTGAAAAAACTCCGTTACATTGTTCGCTACGTGTAGTTATTTTCTCAAATAAAGTTTTATATATATGCTGCAACAGTTGGTTCGAAGTTGATGAGTTGCGCACCAGAGGGTTGAGAAGTCGCACGATGTTGATTATAATGCTGCTTCCATATAAGCACCACCGACTATTTAAAGTTGTATATACTGGTCCAATAACTAGAATCTATTCCACATTGTGCGAACTAACAGGATAGTTAATGCAAAAACGTTTATGAATTAACACAATAGTTAATTTCACTCGAACTGTGAACAGAAATTACCGTTTTCCAGGTCAAGTCTGTCCTGTCACGGTTGCCAAATACTGAAGCCTCAAATTAATGAGATAATAATACTCCCGATGCCGAGTGTTTGGTATCTCTATTTCGACTGACTAAATTAAAAATTGATTCATTCCTATTAAATATTAGAAAATGATCATGATGAGCAAAAGAGAATGGAAAACTGCAAGTAACTCAATACAAGTTAAGAATGAGATTACACTGTTTGACATGATTCATTACATTCGTTAGGTCTAAGTGTTAGCTAACCACTTAGGTCTTCTTAGCCCTTCTAATGTTACTATTAAAAAGTTATTCGACTTCAAAAAAACATAGTCGGTACAGCACTCTTTTCGAATGGACATTATGGCCTTTTCCAATGAAATTGAATTTAAAACAAAGAATAAACAATTCTCTTTTCACTTCTATTTATGTTTTACTAGCTGGTACTCGGCGCGCTGCTGCCACTTGCCTCTACATCCCCTGCCCCACCTTCCCCATGCCCCTCTACTCCACCTGCAATTCTCCTACAACTCTTCACCTGTACCTTCCACCCCTTCTCCAACAACCCCATTCTAATTCCCCTGCCCGCCTTTCCCAACACTCCCCTTTCCCTTTCATCATTCTCCTACCTCCCTTCCATTACCACCTCATCCAATGCCCCCCCCTCACCAATTCCCCCTTTCCGCTGCCCCCTTCAATCAAATTAATATGCTTAGAACATTTTATCCCTCTGTCCTTCCCCTGCCCCTCCTTCTCCATGTCCCTTTCCCTACCACCTCCTCCCCTATCTCTTCATCCCACTCCACCACGTCTAATACCACTTCTTCCCCTTCGATTCCTCATACCTCCCTTCCTTTGACCCCAACTTCTCCCTGCCCTCTTTCCTATGCGGGATAAAGCTAAGTTGTTGAAAACTTTGAGTTGATTTAATTAAAAACATTGTTAATTATAAAACAGCAAATTCTGAATATAAATTTTACGAAATAAAATAAATGCGATGCCAATCGTTACAGTGGCGCCCGAGCGGACCCTGGCATCCAGGACATCCATAAGGATGTAACATGGCTTGAAAAACGACCACAAAAAAAAACGCGAATTCGAAAAAAAAACATAAAAATTCAAATTTTCGTGGTCATATTCACCGCACGTTGAACCAAAGGTTGATTCTGCTCCATTCAAATCAACACTTGATGCGTTTCTTCTTACGACTTACGATGAGCTTGACGATATACCATTCTTATGCAAGCCGCTCCACGGGCTTCCTCTCTTTGCTCTTGTCTTTGAGAAGCACGAAGTCGGGCTATACTAACGCGGCGCTCTTCTCGTATGATTTCTCGTTCTTCTTCAGTTGATTGATTTGCAATATTGTGTTAGGACTTCGTCGCGAAAGCATTGTTAATTGTTAATAATAATAATAATAATAATAATAATAATAATAATAATAATAATAATAATAGAAAACAAACAAATCTGATCAAATAATGTGAAATGATGCAAAAAATACCACTTGTATAATTGGTATAATTGTTATACCATTCACACTTATAGTTTGCCAGTTTGTCTGAAAGTTTTGTAACGCATTAAAGGAGGCATCGTAGACCCCATAAAGTATATATATTCTTGATCAGCTCGATAAGACGAGTCGATCTCGCCATGTCCGTCTGTATGTTGTTGCGCACTTTTTAGGAACCAATTTTTATGCTATCCAGTTGAAAATTTGCACACACACTTCTAATTATTTCAGTTTAATAGAGTATCAAGATTGACCTGCCACGCCCACTCTTTGGAGTAGCCCCTGTACAAACCCACCGCCCACTTTTGACTTTTTGTATGAATTGTAGTCAATATTTTTTGTACATTTTGTAATATAGTTTATGGGGTAAATAATAATTGAAAAAACAATTTCTCTAGCAATTATATTAATACTTTTGTTCGTATATGCTATGCAGCAACCTATGCATCCACCACAGACAGCTAATACTTACGGCTGCCCCACTCTCGTGAGATACCGTAACGTTCACTGTCAAGTAGTGTGGCATAAATTACATGGCACAATAATTGATGGTAATGTTTAAAAAATAATAAAATTACTAAGAAGGTTATTGTTAAACTAGTAGTTATAAATGTAGAAGTCATGCGGAAGTAAGGATTTTAGTTTGAATAATAATCCCTTATGCCATACCTTGTCAAAAACCTTTTCTACATCGAGAAACATTCCTATGCAATATTTCTTATCTTCAAGGTCTGTAGAAATTTTATTAACTACCCTATGTATTTGTTCAATTGTTGGATGTTGTTTTCTAAATCCAAACTGATGGACAGGTATAATGAAGTTATTGTCAAGTGTGGGTTCTAATCTTTCTTTGAGTATTCTTTCAAAAAACTTTGATAAAATCGGCAAAAGGCTTATCGGTCTATATGAAGCTGAATTTGTGGCATTGTGAATTTGTGGCCAGGTTTAGGTATAGCTATGACTTCTGCTACCTTCCATGTCTTTGGAAAATATTTTAGTCTAATAACAGCATTGAACAAATTTCGGAGATAGCGTGTAGCTTTCGATGGAAGTTATTTAAGCATCTGATTTATGATTATTGCTGAACCCCCATGACCCGTTCTTTTGGACAAGAGTAGTGTAACAACAATTAGAATAGCCGACATTTGCTGCATTAGTTGTTTCATCATATTTTTTGGCTCTTGCATATCATCATCTTGCCTTGGATTGGATATTACTGGATTTTGTATGGTGGACGTCGGTGCAGTGGATAGTGGTCGGAAGTTTGAAGGTTGGCAACATTATCTTGATGAGTAGGACCAATCGTATTGAAGTTTTCAGTTGTTGAACTGTGAGTTCGGGCCATTTGAGCATGGCTAATTGCTGGATTTACAGAAGGACTTGCCTTTACTATAGTGGCACAATTCTTAATATCGCCAACTTTTTTTATATTTTTCTACCGAAGAGCGGGAAAACGCTGTACTTTAAGCGTTTTGTAGACCTCACAGCCTTTGTAATTTGCGGTGTGGTTTCCACCGCATAAAGCACATTTTGTAAGGCCTTTGCCAAAAGCCAAAGTGCAATCTACGGTTTTATGTTTTCCAGCACACTTTACACAAACAGGGTCTCTTGTGCAGTAATTTTTTGTATGCCCATATTTCTGGCAATTAGCACATTTGGAAAAAGTACGTTTAGTATGAGGAGGTTCGAACTTGATTTTAGTTTGAAGAAGGTCGGTTATATTATAAATGTCCTTGTTATTTTCTTTTTGCTTGAGCTCTATGAAAAATAATGGTAGAGGTATTTTCGTATTACTTTGTTGAATGTTATAAACGTTATTTACTACGTGGCCTAGTTCTAAGAGTTCAGCTTTGATTTCTTCAACGTCAGCTGAAGGGTGCATATTCCTAAGAATAATTTTGAAATGTCTATCTTCCTTAGCTTTAAAGGGAACGAATTTTGTTTCTTTTTTGGCGTAACATATTTATAATACTTCTATAAGAAGAATCAGTTGATTGACCTCTCACCTCATTATTTGCAAGTGCTTTCAGTTCGAAATTATTCTGAACATAGATTTGAGGAGGTTTATTATCGTCTTGTTCGTCATACTTATCGTCAGAGTCTGCTAACGGTCTGAAAACGGTTTGAAGAATTTGGTTGGCTGAGCCAGTATTTTTGTAATTGTGTTTGTGTTTAATCTATGCTCTATGTTGACCAATGTCACCATAAATTGTTGCTTAAAAGCTGCTGTTGTTGAGCAACAGCTAAAATAATCGCCAATTTCTTTTCAAAACAAATTTTTTTATAATTTTTTCTGACAACCAATTCATTGGCAGCAGCCATGACAACAGATGTTAGATGTTGCCAATGTGAATCACAGTTTCACAACTTTACTCAAAAATTACTCAGTGTGAATAGCCTATAACACTGAAAAAAATACAATTAACAATTATACCGAGCAAATTTTATTTAAACTTATACAATTATACAACAATACGACAGAGATGTTTACAACCTTGAAATTTACATGAAACAAAATAAAAATGTAAGACGCTCTATGGCGTCAGTACATCATTGGGAAAATAATATCAATATGATAATCGGGCAGGAATATAAAAGTTTGAATGTAGCTTATATAAATATAAAAGTAGTTTCATCGGAAAGTTTTTTGGAAACTTTTTGAATGGTTTTCGGTTGCTTTAAAAATAAGAATCTGAAGTAAACAGTAATTTTTGGCCAACGAATTCGTGAAAGATCTGAAACATTTCACATGCAGTGTGAGTTATATATTGATTTTGCGACGAAGTTGGTAACATCCGGAAGGAAGCGTCAGATGTTCCATATGACTATCTATCTACTATATACATATATAAAACGAAAGTATGTACCTACATATGTACCTATATATATTTGTATGTCCGCTATAGACAGGAGAACGGTTGAGCCGATTTTTCAGTTCGTAATTGCCAGGAGAAGGTTTTTACGAAAGAAAATTTTGGGAAAACCCTCCGGAAAAGTCGGAAAATTCGAATAATCGAAAATGACTTTTTTGTATGGGATTTTGTGTGCAATCATTCCGGAATGGCTTTTGAAGAGAAAAATGGAAAATTCGGAGTGGAAAAAATAAAAAGGAGTTGCAGTGGAATGGGCAAGGTCAGCAACGCGCCGGGTACCAGCTAGTACATTAATAAATTGAAGTCGTATCCAGTTTCATGTGTGTATGTTACCTTCAATCTCAATTCTCCCGAGGAATAATAAGGCATAGGTATACACAAGTATATAGTAGAATATGCCCAAAAGATAGTGTCAATTGTGCGAGACACAGAACTTTTTAAAAATACCTGTTTCTGGTGGCGCCATCCTTCACTGACATCTTGTAAAAATTTTATGACAATTGGACCACTTCAAGCGGAGTTATCGCGCTAAAATTGACACTTTATATTGTAACGATGTCACATCCTCGTTGGAATCCCAGGCGTTCGTCACAGAAATTTGTGTGTTTACAGTGAGCTTTGGCGATTATATTTTCCAGGTTATAAAAAACGTACTTTACTTTGAAACAATGTATTAAGGTTTTATTTACTGATTATTACTATCTATTTAAATGTATTTCGAGATTTCATATGTTTGTTCTTCGTGCGATATTTTCTTAGACTATGTTTATTTAACAATGTCTTAGCTTAAACTTTGATTTTTATCAAATCCACATAAAATATGCTGCCGATGGTACAAATTTCCCGTGGGGACTGAATGAGTTCGACTCTTTAAGCAAATGTGTTCTAGTATGGTACTATGCAATGACTCTGTACGTTTGGCCCACGAAAAGATAATCGTCCGTTGAATAATTTTCGTCTGGAGACTGAATAAGTTTACTGCCGGTCGTACCAATTTCTCGTGGAGACTGAATGCAACTCCACTTTTATTTAACTACTAGATAGTCCCCGCGACGGTCCTTCTCTTTCCCCTGCCACTCCTACCCCCTGACACTCTTTCCACCTTATCCACCTTCCACATGCTCCTTTACTCTACCGCCAATTCTATTAAAATTATAAAAATCTAAAAAAAATTTTCTTAGTTCGCTTGCTAGCATTTATGTGAAATTGAACCTTTCACATACATACATACATACATATATAGATTTTAGATTTATATTAATATTGGTGCTCCGCTCCTATTGGTCTTAGCGTGATATATAGCTTATAGCCTTCCTCGATAAATGGGCTATCTAACACTGAAAGAATTTTTCAAATCGGACCAGTAGTTCCTGAGATTAGCACGTTCAAGCAAACAACCAAACAAATTCTTCAGCTTTATAATATTAGTATATATTTATTTATTTCGCACAATAACTTTTTCATCTTTCTTTTCTTCATTTTGGCTTTTAATTTAGTTTTTAAATTTTATTTATTCTTTTTTACTTTGATTTAATTTTAATTTTAGTCTAACTTTGCATTTTGTTTGTTCTATTTTTTTAAATTCAAGCTATGAAAACTTAGGCCACTTTAAATAATTTTTCTATTAATAATTTTTCTTTATATTATGATTACCACGCGGCGTCTGCGTTGTCTTGTTCTGTTGCGTCGGATTTTTCCTCTTGTCTTGTCGTTCCTTTCCACGCTGTTGTAGGTTTTTTCCTTTCCTCTCGTTGTCCATGCTCCACTGCTTAGTTTTCCCACGCTGTTGTAGTTTGTCTTCTTGTGTTGTGCTTGTCCGCAGCCACGTCTGCTGACTTCCTTCCTGCCCTTGAAATTTGTATCAGGTAGTGATACGAATTTCAAGTTGGTTGCTCTTCCCTGTCTCGGCCGGCTCAAAGTTTCCTGTATTGGTCGTGCGGAATCTGGGTCTCGCTCCCTATCGACATCGACACGGCCTTAGCCGCTGAGCGCACATATCGGCATATGTCCGGTGCATTCCCGGCCAGTATATTGCTGTGTTATATTCGATTTCTTCGCGCAGAGTGATCGAATGTCCCTCGCACTCAAAAGTCGCTCGCTTCTAGCCAGGATTGACGAAACTCCCATCCGCCAACCAAACTACCGTGATGCTCCGGTTTCAATTATCGCCGTCATCGCCTTACCGCCCATTGAGACAGTAGCTGTGAGCCGGCGGTCATTGCATACTAGAACGTCTAACTGTAACGAGGGCTTATATTTCCTCGATGCTTCATCAGCCCCTCTTCGTTTCCCGTCTGCGTTTTGCAGCTGTCGATTGTCCGTATGGACCGTCTTCCACACTGCCAGCAAAACAGTTTCGGGGGGTTTCTGCAATTTCTTGAAATATTCCCCAGTTGACTGCAGCGGTGGCATGCATATCGGGTATCTACAATACCCTCAATACCAGCTACGGTCGCTCGAAATGGTCTCGGAGCCGCAGGCGCTGGTGTCACTGTTGTAGGCGGCCGTAAATGTTCGAGGTCACACACCATCTCCATTAGCTCTGGGATTGTTGAGAAGTCACGACGTTTAATATAGAGCTGTACTTCGTCCCGGCTGTTCCTATAGATGAGGTCCAACTTCCTGTCCTCCGGCACGTTAGAATGGCGCATTAGGTTCGATCCACGTGAAATATGCTACTTCTCGCATAAACTTTTATTTAACTATTTCAATTTATTTCGCACAATAACTTTTTTATCTTTCTTTTCTTCTTTTTGGCTGTGAATTTAGTTTTTAAATTTTATTTATTCTTTTCTTCTTTGAGAATTTGATCTACTGTGAAAGCCCGCGAGTGTTCCTGGCCCACAACATTTAAGATAGAGGAATGAAATGTTGTATATTGGATCGAAGAGGGAAGGGGATGGAAAGAGGGAGTGTTGGGGAAGAGGTGGAGGGGGAATAGGGGCAGGGATATAGGGGAAGGGGAGGTAATGGAAAGGGACAAGAGGGAAGAAGGGTAGGGAAATGAGTGGTAGTGTAGGGGGCATTGGGAAGGATGGGTAGAGGTAGGTTAGGTAGGCAGCAACACGCAGGGTACCACTTAAGATAGAGGGATGAAATGTTGAGTACATGTTAATAGGATCGAAGGGGGAAGGGAGATGGGGAGTTAGGGGAAGGGGCATGGGAATGGTTTCAGGATAAAGGGTGGTAGGCGAAGTGGAAAGTGGGGCAGGGGAGGATGGGCAGGGGAATGGGTGGTAGGGTAAGAGGGCATGTGGGGGGGCAAGAAGTGGCAGTATATATATATATATATATATATATATATATATATATATATATATATATATATATATATATATATATATATATATATATATATATATATATATATATATATATATATATATATATATATATATATATATATATATATATATATATATATATATATATATATATATATATATATATATATATATATATATATATATATATATATATATATATATATATATATATATATATATATATATATATATATATATATATATATATATATATATATATATATATATATATATATATATATATATATATATTCAAGAAGAAGGAACAGGAGAAGGTGTGGGGGGCAAGAGGTGGCAGTGGCAGATATATATATATATATATATATATATATATATATATATATATATATATATATATATATATATATATATATATATATATATATATATATATATATATATAGTTGAAAAAGTTGAAAATATATATTAATATAATTATTTTTTTGTTTGTACGTTGACTTATGCCGCTAAGTGTATATATATATATATATACTAGCTGGTACCCGTCGCGTTGCTGCCCTTCCCCTTGCCACTCCTATCCCCTGCCACTCCCTCCCACTACCACTCCTTCCCCCTGCCACAAATTTTCCCCTGCTCATTTTTAGGGTTGCCCATATACAAACCCACCTCCCACGTTCATGTTTTACAATACTACTTGAAATTTCGAGTAGTATTGCATTAGACTCTAATATTCTAATGATTTGAGTTTTTGTTCAACTGAATAAATTAAAGTTTCTTCTAAGTGTATAATATACCTTTCTATCTACAGGGTAAAAGGGTATATTACTTGCGCTAATGTAAGTAACTATCAGAAGGAGACGTGGCAGATAATAAAAAGTAAAAATACTGGGGTGCCACAGGAATCACTTTAGCTTGAATTTCACTACAATTTCAATTCACCATGACACAGACCTTACTTCTAGCGGTTTGATTAAATGCGTCTCTAAAATACATTTTGTAATTAAAAAAGCCTATCGTTGCAGATAGGGTGTTCAATTTCTGATTAATTTACATCTAAACAATTAATTATTTCATATGTTTTAATTTAAAAATTAGCATTTTACTAAACCAACTATCAAATCACTAGTTGAATTTTCCATTCACAACCGACAGCCAAGCGATTTGCATTTCACTGTTGCCACTTTTTTTAAAAAGATTTTCGAACTTAGTTTTCAAGTTGCTCTTTGCGTTAAAACAAGGCTAAAAATAAATAATTAATAATTTAATCGCAAGTATTAATCTAAGAAAGACAAACTGGGAGGTGTACACAAATACACTGAAATGAACCCTAAGATCCGATCCACCCTATGATCCTAGAAATGCAGAGCATATAGAAAACCTGGTCGAGGTTTTCCAAAATAATTGCTCGAGGGCATTAAAGAAGGCTTGCCCTAAAGCCAGGATGAGGGTGACACACAAACCCCATGGTGGTCTAAAGATCTGGATGATCAAAAAAAAGGTTATAAAAAGCTTTTTAATCAGGCAAAATATACAGACCAAGATGCCTCATGGAACGTATATAAGAAAAAAACTGAGCTTATACAAGAAAGCGATACGAAAGCCCAAACGTGCATCATGGGTAAATTTCTGTAGTAATATAAAAACATCTACTGATACATCCCGTCTAAGAAAAATCCTCTCCAAGGCACCAGTATCGATGAGGTACCTAATGCACCCGACTGGTGAATGGACAGATTCTAGTACAGAAATGCTAGAGTTGCTCCTAGATCCTCACTTCCCAGAGAATTCGGAGCAAATCAATGTAGCAATACAGGGGGGAGGAGTCTCTCCCGTACTTATATCAAATATAATAAGTAGAAAGAAAATATTGTGTTCTATTGACACCTTTCAGCCCTTTAAATCCCCGGGCCCGAATGGTATTTTCCCAGCTGAGCTACAAAATACGAAAGAGTATATTTTACCTTGGTTATACACAATTTTTTCTATGCTTCTAAATTTATGTAGGTGTTCCATTTTATTCCCCTCTTTATTTCTAAAAATTAGCACGCAAAAATAAAAATAATACCACCGCGTAGTGCTTCAAATTCAGTTAAATTCAGTTACGGACTATAGAATCCACCCCCTTATTGCCGTCGAGCAAGAGCCGTACACACTTGCGTGCCCCGTACTACTGAATTGACCCTAACCAACTGAAGCTTTTGCATTGAGCTTACGTGGATGTATGTAGTTGTATGTGTACTTTTTATGCTACAAATATATGTACTTTATGAGGTCTTCTACGCCTGCTTTTGCATAGATTTCGTATATTTGCACAAACTTATTGTACCCTTGACACTTTGGGTAAAGGGTTTATGACATAAGTCAGTAGAGTACATGGTCAGGCGGTCGGCTAAAAATTCCGTTGCGTTGCTCACAGAGCTTCAGAGCGACGGCGTACCAATTATAGAACTCCGGATATGGATGGCTGTTTTATGTCTGAATACTCGTAGAAGCAACCAAACAGCGCGCACAATTTGGAAGTGTTAGTTCATTGTGTGCTCCAGGGTTACTAAATAGAAGTTCATATAAAATAACGGGCCCTCCTGCGATTCTTACATCGAAAAATGCAACACGGAACAGCTCCTAATGCAAACAGACACAGTCGAGCTTACAGTGCATAGCAAAACTCAAATCTTAGGGACCTTCAACAAAATTATATTTGGATCTCGGCATGTGTATCCGTATCAAGCTTGTAGTCGGTTACTACTCTTGTCACCACTGATTCTATAGAATGCAGTGAAGCGCTGTCTACTGTCAAAAATGTTGGAAGTACCGCCAAATACATAAATGGCAAGATCGGCACAAGTTTGGCTTCAAGTTTTCAAACATCATATTGTATTTATGATAATATATTTTTGCCCATGATCGATTCTTTGGAGCCAATTTTCCACCACTCTTCCACACATATCGGCCGGAGCGTCAAATTCACGTTCGATATTGTTCCTGGGCTAGTATAATATTGTTGGCTTGTTGGTATAAACCAATGTTCATGACTGCAGCACTGTTTCTTGTTTTTCTTCATTATTCCTGCTAAAAACGCAATTTGAAACTTCGTCTCAATTGTATTAAAATTTCGGTTCCACCAAAGTTAGCGATTTTTATGTTTTTCTTATAAATTTTGATCTGCTGAATTCGAAAATAGCTTAAAAAATTTCAAATGGATATAATTTTTTTATAAGGTAGGTACACTATTTTAGCTTTACGTCCAGTTGGGAATGACCAATCTGATTGCTATTTATGTCAACATAAAAATAATAAAATTACCAAAAAAAAAAATAGTTCTCAGTTATTCAAAAATTTTCAAATGTTTGAAAGTTATAAGCTGAAATAATTAAAAATATACATGTTTTTATATTAAAATGAGAGCATTCATTTTAATTTTAAAGTAGGGAAAAATAGAGTTAGAGTTAAGTTTGCCCAGGTTTGTATTTTTTCTCATAAAGAACAATCTCTTACTAAGAAAATTATTTCTTCAATATTATGCATTATTGACATTTCTGTTTCTACGTTCTGCAGTAGTGCTGGAAATATTCCATCAACTCCCGACGATTTGAAGGCTGTAAAAGTAGATATAGCCCACCTTACTTATTACAAACTTGGCTAATTCTATATTTGCACTATTTGTTCTTACATGCGACTCTTCTGGTTGGAGTAGTTCAACCAGATATGATGTGCCGCGCCCACTTGTTACGGTAGCCCCCATACAAATTCACCGCCCACTTTTATGTTTTTGTATGAAAGACTTTATTTTAGTCAATATCAGCTTGAAATTTGATATGGTTGTTTTAAATGGACGGCAGCTTTATATGCATATACCAGGGGCGGATGCAAAACACTCTGTTTTGTGAAAATGAAGAGAAAAAAAAATATCTTTTGTACTGAACAAATATTTCCTTATGTACGCATTTATTTCGAACTTCACCTATAATATATTTTTTGTTACCCAATAAATGTTCGAACAGATCTTCAACGGTCTCGGCTCTAGGTTCCTTGCAAGCGGAAACTAATGCCAAAACAATATCTGGTGGATATCAATCATAAATCCAAAAGGAATCAGTCTTTTAAAATGCATGCAGAGCATGAATCTAATTATCCACTCATCTGGTGAAGCAAAGTACTTCCGTTTTGATCCCCATCGACTCCCTGACGTGTTAGGCATTGCAGTTTCCAAGGGCATTGAATCGAACAAAGTGGCGACCGAGAATTGCCTGGATCTCTGTTCGCATCACTGTGCTGTGTCTGTACTTATCAAATTGCCAGTCGATGTACTGAAAAGGCCTCAAAATTTAGTCAGGAAAAACACCCACCTGACACAGAGGAAGAAATTGCGGCGAGCAGCTTGTGCGAATCATTCGTGATTTGGCAAATCTTTCAACTCCAGCCACTACTAAGCAGTTGATAATTTCTTGCTGAAGTTGAGCCTAGTAATGCAGAACATAGCTCCTGGAACGCTATGAGGCCAACTAAAGGGAGATCCTCCAAGGGGAATGTGGTGTAGGTCGACTGAAGAAAAGGCTAAGAAATGTGACAATCACTTGGAAACTACCTTCACATACGGATGATGAAATGACCCTAGATTTTGTTTATCTCCATATGAAACGGATCTGCCGATTAGCTTGCTGACAATACTGTCCAAAACTTTCAAAATAATATTTCTGGACCTAGTACTGCCTCTGCTGGACGGAGGTCACATGATTTCAGACCACCAGTTCTGGTTTAGAAGACGCCACGGGAACCCAGTGCAATGTCGTACAGGAGATACTCAAGAGAATCGTCAATTCTGCTTTTCTGGATGTTCCTCAAGCATTTGACCGAGTGTGGTATCCCGGACTTTTGCAAAAGCTAAAATCTCTGCTGCCGGCGCCTACAATTTGTACTAGGGTCGCACCTTGACAGTAAGTTTATGTCCTGGCTCTGATAATATCCTTTCTAGTGTACTTAAATTATGTGCCGATTCGTTGTGCGATCCCTTGCTACACTTATTTCCGCTGTCTTTAAAAGAATCAAAAGTACCAACGATTTGGAAGAAATCATTTATAATTCCTTTACACAAAAAAGATAGAAAATCCGATGTATCTGATTACAGAGGTATTACTAAGCTTTGGATAATTCCGAAAGTTTTTCAAAAGATTATCATTAAGATTAAGCTGATAGGTCTGAGTGCTTTGGGTACGATTGCATAACTATTCGCTTCAGCCTGTGTCGTGGACACTCCCCGATACATTCGATCTGCCGACGCAGTATTTACTATCCCGTCGCAGAAAGATCTATAGTTTCTGCACCTGGCTTTCCTTATCTCTTTATATATTTTGCACATACCTTTTTTTTATTGCAGTTTAATAGAGGATAAAGATTGACGCCACGACTACTTTTTGGGCAGCCCCCATACAAACCCACCGGCCACTTTTGACTTTTTGTATGAAAAACTTTTTTATTGTAGTTAATATCAACTTAACAATTGAAATGGTAATTTTTAGTGGACGGATGCTTGACATAGGTATACATTAATTGGTGGGACCCGTCCACTATTTGGGTAGCTCCCATACAAACATACGGCCACTTTTGACATTTTGTATGAAAAAACGTATTTATTAAAGTCAATTTAGGTTGAAATGAGATATGGTGCCTTATAAACAGCCGCTTAACATACACAGACTAATGGGCGCGGCCCGCCCACTTTTTGGGGTTGCCCCCATACAAACCCACCGTGCAACTTTATGTTTTTTATGAAAAAATTCTTTATTTAAATCAATATTAGCTTGCAATTTGATTTGGTGAATTTAAGTGAACAGTCGCTTCATATACATATACAAATGGGCGTGCCCCGCCCACTTTTTGAGGTAGTCCCATACAAACCCACACCCCACTTTCATGCATTTGTATGAATAACGTCAATTTCAAGTTGATATTCGATATGATGGCATCTTATAAATGGTCGCTTCATACATATCTACTAGTAGGCGTGCACCGCCCACTTTTTGGAGTAAACCCTACTTAAACCCTCATGTTTATACTTTACAATACTGTTTAAAGTTGGAATGGTCGTGTGAATGGTATTAGAGCTTGTTAAAGTTTTTTTGTTTGTTTTTTTTTTAATTGTACTTGGATATTGAAATAGCTTACAATTAAAAATTAATTCAGTATTTTTTATTACTCCCAACCCTATCTGTTGGGTGCTTTAATTGTTTGACCGTAACGCGAAACTCTTTCATTATCAACTGATTGGTTTATAATATTATGACCATCAGGTATATAATCAGATTACCCTTCAGATCTATATGTTTCAGGAGTGTCGTACTCCTCAGATAAGTTGGAACCTGTTATGAGTTCTTGCTCATTTGTATTTAAACACTGCGAATTAATATCATCATTTGCACCAGCATCTACTGGTAGAATAATTTATATATGGATTATCACTAAACATTCCTTGGTTTATGTTTTCTTCATATAACAAATCATTTGCACATACGTGTACATTATTTTTTGTCTTGGATATGAACCGTCTATTACGTGTGAAATGTTTATCAGAATTATCTGTAACAATATACGATCTAGCATTGTATGCCTAAAATCTTACCATAATTCCTCTCATTGGCAATTCTTTTTAAAGTAGCGAGATCACCCACATTTACTATAGGAAAACACTCTGCGGCTCTGTCATGATAATATATTTTTGCTTTGCGTTTTTCTTCTTTATTTTTTCTTGAACATGAATATTTTTGCGATAAAGGAGCTTTTTTGAACCTGGAAGCTTTACTTTGCACTGTCTACCAAAAAATAATTCACATGGAACCAACTGCATGCTTGCAACTGTAGTCACATTATATTCTAAAACTCAATATTGGAACTGATCAAACTCTTTTAATTCAATGCAGCGCTTTAAAATATTTTTTGCTATAGTGCCGCCTTTTTCTGTCAATCCATTCCTTTGTGGATAATGTGGACTTAACTGGAGTAAAATATTATGGGTATCAGCAAAACTGTTAAAATTCAATGAATTAAATAGATTGTTATCACATTTAAGTTTTTAAAGTTTGAATATTCGTCTAAAATTGAAATAAAATCTTTTCCAGCATATTCGGTTATATCAATTCCTCCTATATGAAAGGGTATTCGGAAATTTCATTTTTTTGTTTGTTACGTGTAAATTTTATTTTACAGATGGTACAGCCAAATACAGTTTCTCTAATTTGTGAAGTCATTCCTGGCCAAAAATAACACATTCGAGCTCTCGCAAGTGTTTTTTCTATACAAAGATGAGGCCCATGAAGATATTTTGTAATTTGTTCTTGCAAATTCGTTGGCAGCACTAGTTTGCAATCGCGAAAGAGAAGATTAGTCTCGAAATGCATTTCTGACATATATTTGTAAGACCATTGACTAAATTTGTCCATCATATGATATGAGGGCCAACCATTTTCCACATATTCACAAATTTTCTTATATTCTATGATTTCAAGATAACATTTGTAGTTTTTCTCAAATAAGCAAGCTGCATGGATGATAGGATAGATGACTTTTGACTGATCTGGAATTTCATCCTCCTAGTTTTGCTCTTGCCAAACAATCAGCAATAAGCAAGTCTTTACCAGGCTTATACTTAACAGTTTTTTGTGGATATTTAAGTAAATAAACTAGCATTCTTTGCAATCGTGTTGTTACGTTATCAATATCTCTTTTCATTAGCGTTTCTAGGGGCTTATGATTACTTTTTACTGTAAACTCACGACCATATAAATAAAACCACTGGCAGACAATAACAATTGCCAGGAGCTCCTTTTCAAGTTGAGCTTATTTTTGCTCCGATTTTGTTAATATACGTGATGCAAATGCAATCGGATGCCCTTCTTGGATTATTACACAGTCTAGGCCGTCTTTGGATGCATCTGCCTGTATTATTACTTGCTTTGATTTACCATATACCACTCCATTCAAATTGTATCATTTCTTGTTACGTTTCTCATGTTTGCTGTCTTTTTTGAAAGATTATGTATAAGTTTAGCAAGATATTTAAGAAGCCCTAGAATGCGTAGTACGTTTCTTTTCTGGTGTTTTAATTTTCAAAATGGCATCTCGATGCTTATTTTACGGCTTTATTTGCCCTTCGGATAAGATGTGACCCATAAACTGTACTTGTGATTTACGAATCTGAACTTTGTCGGGATTAAATTTTACTCCGTTTACCTTGGTTACTCTAGTACCAGTGACAATATTTCCTTATGCTCCTTCTCCGTTTCTTCCATAATACATAAATCATGAAACTAAACCATGACACCAGGTATGTCTCCTAAAATCTGTACCATGTTACCTTGAAACATTTCAGGCACCTTGTTTATCCCGAATGGAACTCGATTGAACTTAAATCGGGCAAACGGAGTCATGATATTTGTAAGATGTGGACTTTTTGTTATCTAATTCCATTTGCCAAAATCAGCTTGATAAATCTAATACCGTAATAGTAATTTTTTTTAACATTTGACTAGTAACGTCCTCCATTGTACGAATTAGAAAGTGTTCCGGCTTACTTGCGTTGTTAAGCGGTTTTGGATCCAAACACAATATCAATTTTCCGTTAGGTTTCTCAACAATTTACAAATTGTTAACACAATCCGTGGGATTGGGATTATTGGAAAAATTATTTGATCATTTACATTAAGTTATTTTGTAATGGTTCAAGCAAATTATAAGGAACACGTTTTATAGAACAATGCTGGATTAACGTTTTCCCTTGAAATTGACTGCTTATAGGGAAACTTTCCTAATCCCTCAAACAGAGACCTAAACTTTTTTACAAATAGCTCATTTGACTGAATTTCAAGCTAATTTACATTTAAATAAATCAGTTTTTTTGTGTGGGAGCTACCCTAAAAAGTGAACGGGACACTCCCATTTATGTTAACCTGCTGTCCATAAAAAGGCACCACATCGCATTTCAACCTAATATTGACTTTAATAAAGAAGTTTTTCACAGAAAAACCCTAAATTGGGCAGTATGTTTCTATAGGAGCTATCCCAGAAAGTGGGCGGAGCTATCCCATTAATGTATATGTGAAGCGACCGCCCACTAGCAGCTACCATATCAATTATTAAGTTGATACTGACTACAATAAAAAAGTTTTTCATAGAAAAACTTAAAAGTGGGCGGTTTGTTGTATGGGGTTTGTTATTTGTATGGGGGCTATCCCAAAAAGTGAGCGTGGCAGGTCAGTTTTGATTCTCTATTAAACTTCAATAAAAAGAAGCGTATGTGCAAATTTTCAACTGGATAGCATAAAAATTGGTCCCCAAAAAATGCGCAACAACATACAGAAAGACAGACGGATAGGGCTAGATCGACTCGTCGCGTCGAGCTAATTAAGATCATGTATACTTTATGGGTCTACGATGTCTTCTTTGATGTTACAAACTTTCAGACAAACTGATAATTCTCATAATAAATACTCGTACTTAATTTTGGAAACAGAATTTTTTTTTAATTTATCTGACTCGGGACTGACTTGAACCTACATCCTTCCGACTACGTGGCGCATGCTCACCACACCGCCATCCCGTTGTTGAAAAATCGAATAACCAATTGCGTACATTAATGTACATGTACATGTAATGTCCATGTTCTACAATAGCTAAAAGTGCACAATCTGAATTGTGCAACATGGAATTTTCACAGAAAAGTATAATACATCAAAATTTTCCCAATCTCAATTGGTTCGTTTCAATTTTTGGCAAAAATTTAGCAACCTCTATTTCGGACTGGGGAGGTCCGATAGTATATGTTTTAACATTTTCTGAATGTACCTTGCAATACCTTTTTAATGGTACATAGCACGTTTCGATTGGACTTACCAGTAAAAACTTCGATATTGCGCTTATAATATAGTGCTCGTGCTGCAGCTACACTAAGGTGGGCCTTCGTCACTTGCATGGACTACAGTCCACAGTGACTGTAATTGGTTTGAATTTGTTCTACGGTCAGGTGGACCTTCTTCCAATGACTATTGTTGTTGTTATATTTGTAGAGTTCTGCGTTGTTGCCCCCAAATAGCGGATTTATGTAACTGTTGAGAATTAAATTCTTTACTTTATTTTGGACTTAATAAGGTTCACTTCCCCCGTCAACTTATGTGGATGATCACACATTATTTTTGTTTCACATTTTTACTGTTGAAGAAGTGATAGCGGACTTGGGCCTGGAATGGAGAAATTCATTGCAAACTGCAAAAAAGTCATTTATAGATTTGCATGACTTCGTTTCCGTTTGCTCTCGTTTCATCAAACAAACCAATACCGTTTATTAACTTGTCGACGCGCGAACTGGGATTCTAGAAATATTCCTTAAATTCGCATGACGTCTTATTTTCCAACCACCCGGTAAAACCGAGCTAATCAAAAAAGTTTATTTTTTCGCAGTTATTAGTTGGACGCAGTGGTGTCGAAGTCAGTCTGATTTATTTGAAAGGACTGATTAAATGGTAAATCAAATTGAAAACACTGAACACATACGAAATCGGTCACTTACTAATATTGAGTGATAAACAGGGTTCGATTGAACAAGAAACCGTTTTTACTTAGTCAGCGAGTTATTTATAATTTGTACTTGAATAATAATTATACTTATATGGAAATCTGAATCAATGATTTATGACTTCTTATGGACCCTAAATGAGCTCTGACATATTACTTCTATTGTAAGTAAAGCAAAGCGTTTTTTCGGGTTCATAGAGCGTTGGTCTAAAGAATTTGATGACCCTTATACTTTTAAACTTCTGTCCGATCTTGCGATTTGTATCTTGTGTTTGGAATCTATAATATGTACATCCTGAATATCGTATCGAGTTCGTTTAAAAGCAGTTTCTACTGTTTACCCTCAGAAACATCAATTGGGCTTCTGATGTAGAAAACCCGCCATATGTGGATTAATTGAATGACTATAGACTAGACTAGAATTTGTTGAAATGAAAATTGTGCATTTTACAATGAAATGATTTTGACAAAATGCAGAGTTTTTTAACGTTAAAAACACGATTATTTATTCGTTAACAAATGTGTATCAAGTATTTTTTTTTTCGTATTTGTATCCATTAACGTTGAGATTAATTTTTTTTTCAATGTTGATGAAAAATAGAAATTTTTAAACGTTTGCAACCGTAAAATATGCAAATGTCGCAATATCTCGCAAAACAAGAGCCAATTGGGCAAAACGAAGGTTATTTTCGGATTCAGCGGATATTTATATACCGTTTACAGATATTTATTTAATGGTCTTAAAACCACAACTATAAATTTAAGCAAATCTAATTGCTAGCGATCATAAGCCGGTAGCCTTTAAGAGTTTATGTTACATTTTTTATAAAGAAAATCATTTCTGTAGTATTTAACGGTATTATCCGTGTCCCGCCTACTTTTTGAGGTAGTCCCATACAAATCCACAGCTCACTTTTATGCATTTGTATAAAAAACGTAACTATCAACTTGAAATTTTATATGACGGCATCTTATAGATGGTCGCTTCATACACATCTACTAATGGGCGTGTACCACCCACTTTTTGGGACAGCCCCTTTTTAAAACCCTCATATATATGTTTTACATACGATTTAAAATTTCTTGTGAATGGTATTAGAGCTTTGGTTCAACCGAACTTAATGTTTTTTCTTGTTTTCAAGTTTAAGTGACTGAATTTTTTCAAATACTTTAGATAACGACGATAATTTACTAATAGGCCTATAGTTGCTTATTATTTTCTCGTCTTTTAACGGTTTAGGAATATGTATTAGAATTGCTTCTTTCCAAAGTTTAGGCATATAAGAAAAATTAATAATGTGGTTAAAAAGGGGATGTAATTGTTTTACAAAATTGTGTGCTCTTGCAAATTTTATCATTACCTGAAGATTTTTTATTATTTCTAGATTTAATTGCATAATTAGTTTCAGATATTTTTACAAATGGCGGATTAAGAATTCTTTTTTCATCAGCGGCTTCTTTTTGGTTAATGACAGCAAAATCCATGATTTGTTCTCTGGAAAACGTATTGTTATAAATTGGTCTATTTGTTGGTTAAATCTTACGTCTCCCAAATTTAATGTAATACAGTAAGTTTTTTCAAAATGTTGGGCAGGCTTTATCAATATCCGTATGTAGACCGCTTTCCATCATTGGTATTTTTAAATATTTTTTCCGGTTTTTTCAATTTTTTTTTGTCTTTTTGAAGTTTTTGAAAACGTTATTGTCGATTTGAAGTTCTTTAAACTTTAAACTTGAAGTTCTTTAAACTTTTCCAGAAATTATTATAATCATTTGTAATTGAATTAAAAGTCATATTGGAAATAAGTTTTAGTTCTGTTTTAATGAGGTTAGCAGAAGTTGAGTTTTTATTGCGATAAAAGCGACGCTTAATTGATTTTTGCATTTTAAGAAGTTTGAGTGATTCAGTTGACAAGTTTATTAAGGTTGAATGGTTTATTTCTACTGTTGGAACGAATTTATTTATTGCTTCTTCAAAGATTTGATTAATTGTTGATACGGCATTCTCTATTTGTTCATTTTCTATATTAGAAGAAATTGGCAAGTACAGGGTGTCTCAAAAGAAAGTTCACATTTAAAAAAATTGATGAAAACAAAAGTAAGTAGTTTATTGAAAAAATGTTTATTACATATTAAAATACACACTTTGGGAATTTATTTCTTAAAAATGATATTGTCCAAATGTAAAACGTTGCGTTCACGGCATTCATTTAATCGAGCACTAAAATTTCCTATGACGGCTCGGCAGGTATTCTCCGTGATGGCTGCCATTTCGTGACGGATATTTTCTTTTAATTGTGCCAGGGAAATCGGTTTGTTGCCGTAAACTTTAGATTTGACATAACCCCACAGGAAAAAGTCCATAGGGGTTAAATCGGGACTTCGTGGAGGCCAATTTATGTCACCTCTCCTGGAGATCAATTTGCCAGCATCCTGAGGCTTCAATTCTTGCACCAACAGAATTTTGTAGGGGTGCACCTTTAAATCTTTGTGTAAAATGCGGAACAATGATGATCTATGCTTGTTTAAAGCAGCAGCACGCTTCCGAATCGAAAGGTCCGGGTTGTCACGAACAGACTGAGTAACGCTGTCTACGTTTTCGAACGTTCTCGAAGACCTTGGACGCCCGGATTTTTACTTTTCCAGCGTTGAACCGGTCTCTTCAAGCTTCTCGACCCATTTTCCAATGAATCGAGGGCTTGGCGCATCATTTAAATGACGAACATGTCGAATACTGCAGAATTTTCTACGTACTACAGTCGATGAATTACCGTTTTTGTAAAACTCACGTACGCACAACGCACGGTCTGCTCCCAAGAAAAGCTTCATAGCGTCTAAATTCCCAAAAGCTAGGCTACCGATTGACATACCTCCCACGCCCCTCGGAATAGTTGCGTTCACGCCTTAAGCAAATCAAATGTGAACTTTATTTTGAGACACCCTGTATATGTCATCTATACGTCTTTCTACCAGTTTACGTATACTCGTGAAATTTGCTTTACCTCAGTTGAAATATTTTCTTCGTTCATTGCAAATTAACTTATTGCCTAAGGTAATTTCAAGAGCCACAGCTCTATGGTCAGAATTGAATTCAAGCGTTGTTAGCTTTTCAGCGGCAGAGCCGTAGTTAATTTTAAGGCTGTCCCCCACAAGAAAAATATCGATAAACGATTCAGAGTTAGCCTTCACGCATGTATGCTCTTCAGTTATTGGCACTGTTATTTTATGTCTGTCAATAGAGTCTATATACCATTTGTATAGTTTGTTGCCTTCAGATTTGTTATATAGATTACCCCAATACGAATGAACACAATTTAAATCACCACCAATAATATATGATGCTTTTTTGAAAGAGTCAATTAATGCGCTGAGCTCACTGGTTTTAATATTTATATTCGGCGGTTTATATATTGAAGTTAAAAAAATGTAACCGTTGTTATCCAGATATAATTTGACTATTGTATGTTCAAAAGAATTGAATTTATTTATTTTTGGCCGTAACAACGTCTTCATTAATTTCGCGATAATCTCTTAAAATATTATAGTTTTGTATAGAAAGTTTTTGATTATATTTTAGTTTAAATTCCACTAATAACCTTATGTCTGGTTTATGTTGTTGTATGAAGTTTTATTTTGCAGGGTATGTTTGTCATTTTATTTGTTTATTGATATCAGCTGCGGAGCAAGGATTGGTAGTAAATTATTTAATGTTTGTATTATAAAGTTACTTATAAACTCTTTTAACTCATTGTTAAGGATATTGTTGCTTTGATTTTGACGCGATACTCCTACATAGCTTAAATTGCAAGGTGGTGTAAATGGTTTAGGTGGTGTCCGGGATATTTGATTTCTGTTTGAGTTGTCCATTTCCGACTTTTTCTTTTCTCCTTCTAATACACGTTGCTATACTGGACATTCTTTAGATTGTCCACTCTATAATTCACACAAGCAGGTTTTAAGGCTGAATGTGAGTCCAATTTGCATTTTCCGACATCATGTTCTAACAAACATTTAATTCAGCGTTGATTATATGTACAATTTGAACTAGTAGCTCTTCAACAACAATTCCGTACTGATTTCCTATTGATTTGACTAAAGATTCGTGTTTTGTCAGTTTTGGTTCAAAGGAAGCGTGCCACATTGAAGATATTATGTTGTTTTCCAACATATATTTAATTCGAAATTTTGTAATTAGAATAGGTGTTAGTCCATAATAAGATTTTAAGTATTCAGAAATATCATTTTCATAGTAACAAGTTGGAATATTTTTTAGCAATACGTGTATATTATTACGTTCTTGAGGTGTGTATGTATGGTATTTAATCCCATTCGAATTTAGTAGGGCCAGCAGTGTTTTTGTTTGTTCATATTGTTTTAATGTTTTCACGAAGATTCGGTATTTGTTTTTATTTATTCTCACGAAATAATATTCATGTGTTTTGCAAATGTTTTTACTTATTATTCTTTCATTCTTTCGTTTCTGGTCACTGTCATAAACTATTATGGGAGGGATTTTTTTGTCTTTATTCATTTTAGTGATAGAATTTTGAGAGATTTTTTCTTCACAGGTGTTGCTATTACTACATTTGTTTTTTTACTTAATGTGGTCTTACTCAATGAGTTATCTCTCATTTCCTCATCACTGTCTTCTTCGTCTGCGTCGTATTTATCCATTGTGAATGCATCATTTTTGTTTTTGTTGCCAGGCAAGTTTTACGTTTTTTTTTTGCTTTGTTGTTTTGTTCCGATTCTTCCCTTGCAGCTATTTTCTTTTTTAGTTGTTTGTTTTCTTCCTTTTCTTGTAACAGTAAAGTGTTGAGTTTTTGCATTTCTTAAATTAATTTCTGTTTTTTTGTTTCAAGTATGTTATAGTTTTTAGTTTCAGTTTCAGCATGTTTATTGTTTATTACGTTCATTGGTTTATTGTTATTATATTTTCACTGTTATTTTCATTTGCAAATACGTCAGTATTTTTAGAACTTGTATTATATTGCCCATAAGCAACTAATAATTCTTGTGAAATAATAATGTCAATTGTGATTGTAGATAATTTTTTATATGAAAAAATGAATTTTGTCTTATAAGACGTTCACATCGCTGGCGTCACTCATAATGAAAGGAAATAACAATTAACAATGCGCGCAGAAAAAATACGTCTACTCACTACAACTGGAAGGGAAATGTTTACACAATCTAAAAATTGCCTTTTAGCCTATACGTGCAGGATATTAAAAAATGAACATACCCTGCGAAATTTCCATGTAGTCAGAGTGCTAAATCCAATTTATTCATGATTTTATCGTTTTCGCGTTTGAATAATTAGCGAACTGTTGAAGCGGTCAATATACTGCATTTGTTTGGGTTATGTTTCGTTGAATCCAGTTGCTCAAATTTTTGCGTGTTACCTCACCGTACTTCGCTATTCGCTAGCATGCACCAATTACAATCAGATTAGTGTTCCGCCAGCTGCCGCCAATAATAAGTTTTTCGCCTTCATTTGCCATATTCGTTGATCACACATATGCTTACATTTTACAGAGGTGACTACTCCCAGCTAACCACTGTCATCATTAGAGTGTACGTGCTGATAGCAGCCTCCTGTGCTGACCTACGCGAGCCTTGTCTTGGCTTGGCTTTGGGATGGCGTGACAAACTGACAGAATCAAACTTTATTGCTTCATCTTAACTTTATATTCTTTTGGTTGGCATGCAGAGCTCAATCCGGCTCACGTCTGTATGGATCAATCGGTGCTGTGCCATATTTATAATTAAAAGCGACATTGGAAGACTTTTATTTATTTTCATTTGTTTCGTGTATACTATTTAGCGGCATATTCAGATTTGTATTCGATTCCGTTCATTTCACCTTCATTTTTCTATTCTCTACATTGCAGCCTTTAAAATTGAGCCTTTAGAATTGAGTGATATACAGTATTTCATCTGATTTATGTTTGTCTAAAAAGTGTACCCTTTTCTAATCTTGGTTGGGTGACCAAAGAGTACATCGGCGATGGTAAGTATTCCTAACCCTTTTATGAATGATATTACTCAAACTCTCTAATGCGAATGACAAGGGTATTTCCGTGTCTACATACATATGCGTTCATCCTATTACATTTCCATACATACATGTACGCAAGTGCGTAACGCTTTACCCTAACTCATTTGTTTTGATAGAACACATCGCGGTGCAACACTGTGCGTGAGTTTTCGAGAGTTTCAAGAGTCCATTTTCAAACAGCAGCGACTCAAAATTGGTTTGTGTTATAAGTGCGATCCAAATGGTTTTTAAAAAGATTAATTGTTCTATTGTTTGGCCGCTTTCTTTGGTTGAATATTATTGTCTCAGCACTATATTTTTATACCATTCACACATAATGTGAATTGGTATTATCAGTTTGTCTGAAAGTTTGTAACGCATTAAAGGAGGCATCGTAGACCCCATAAAGTATATAGCTCGACGAGACGAATCGAGTCGATCTAGTCATGTCCGTCTGTCTGGATGTTGTTACGCATTTTGTGGGCACCATAATCTTGTGTAAATAGTCTTCACAATGTTTGCAGCGTTTTAAATAAAACATCAGGGACTCAATATAGGGACGAAAGCCCACCACATTTTAAACAGATATTGACTTAAATAAAGAAGCAGAAAAGTGTGCGGTGGGTTTTCTTATTTATAAGTCCTGATTGTTAACGTACAGTTTTAATTTTTGTTCAAATTGCGTGGCACTAAGGTAGGAGAAAACGTAAATTAAAGTTGTTTAGAACTTGCTAAGGAAAATGTATTTTAAGATATTCCGAAGCAGCTTCAATGAGTGCAATATATGCTGATACAATGGAAATTTGATAAGTCGGTGATTTTTTAAAAATTTCGAATTATATTGATTTGAGGGTAGTTCCTTAAGTTTCGCTTAATAATAATTGGATGTATGGTTATTTCTAACCTTTTGTATAATAATACTTGAACAATGATATTAATTTGAATATAGTCCCTGAAGCCCCAATCTGCATCATTAAGTTTGTGTTTGACAGCCATTGAATGCAGAAATGAAAAGCAAACAGAAGGACAGAAACCAGGTCGGTGCAGAAATTGACCTCAAACGTAATTGTGTGATAACTTCAAAGTAGTCTTTTACGTTAGTTAACTTTAATACTGTCAAGTTTTTGTGTCGTTTCATGAACGTCGATATAAATTTGAATCCATTGCAACACATAAGCCACCGATCAGTGAAACAGGCTGTCACGCACAAACTAAATGAAGCAATAGCTTAACACTAGTTTACATTAGTTTATTAACACATGGTAGTTGACAGACGCAGAGTTGCATTTAAAGTTACTACATTGAAAATTTAAAAAGTCATTGACTTTTCAAATTGCCCTCGTACCTCTCTACAAGGTGCAACAAGTTACACGATTCCTTATATAAACATCCGATTATTCAGCCTTCTTAGATGCATAACTTTTCTGTGCACTTAGTTTCGAAACTAGTGACACCTTTATAAATCGAACAAGCTAAACAATCTTTTATCCTAAAATTTAAGATAATACAGTGTTCCGTTTATGTTTTGAAACTTTAAAGATCAATGTTACTTCTCTTAAAGTATCACAAGTATTCTACACAGAATCAGTTTTAATGGATTTTGAAAAGCTACTGTTCAATTTGTGAGAAAAGCATGCTGTCATAACAATATTTATGGGTTGTTTTTGTATTTCCTTTACGCCTCCATGGTTTCCTAACATTACTGGACATCGATCATTACCAATTGCGATGCATTTTTTTACTCCTCGTCATGTCATCATGTTTACTATTTCTGTATAATATCATTCCTAATGTTCTAGTTAGTGAAGTCTCGTTGCAATTATTATTTTTATATTATATGTATCAGAAACTTTGATCAAGGCATTTGTATCTGAATTTTGCGGGACTTGCTTTAATGAAGGGTTCATTAGAATAATTAAACTAATCTAAATATCAGAACACGCATATTAATAGAGATACATTCTGTAACAAAAGTACTGCGAATTGATTATTTTAAAAGCCCGTTTAGAGGCATTGACAAAATTGATTTTTGCCACTAAATTGCCTCTATACTGACGCGGAGTTTAAGCGCTCGATTATCGCGGTGTTGTGCACTCGAAATTCTTGCCAGAAGGTCGGACGGTAATAAAAAATATTATTTGAGTGTTATGCGACGATTGAGTGAGAAAATTCATCGAAAATGGTCAGATTTGTGAAAAGAAAAAACTTGTAATTTTCACCACGACAACGCAAAATCTCTAAAGGATTACATAAATTAATACAAACTGAATATATGTTTTATGCAGTGGATACAAAATATATAGACTGATGGACAAAGTTGGATCTAATCAAACTGGTAAAGAATATGTATATAACGTATACTATGGTCTATGATGCTTCCTTTAAAAACTTACAAACTTTTAGTCAAACTGAAAATACCCTTTTCACACTATGTAATGACACCTATTGTCAGGACAAGTCCCACTGCTGTGACAGGCATATATTTTTTGTATCCTTCATTTTTGTATATGTACAATAAAAACAAATATAGTCGAAGTGCTCGATTATATTACACCCTACAGACACCAATTTTTTTAATAGTATGACGTGATTTGCTTCGAATTTTTGTTAACAAACTACAAAGAAAGCTGTGAAAATAAGACAAACCAGTTTTTGAGTAACAGTACGAAAGAGCTATAGTCGGAGTGCTCAACTATATTATACCCTGTATTGCCTCCTTAAATTGCTTCTAAATTTTGCTTTCTACAGACTAAGTATTTAAATTTCAAAGCAAACTAAACAATTTTTGAGGAAAATCGTGGCATATTACAAAATTATAACAACGATTTGCAAAAAATTGCGAACTGAATTTAATTGTTTTTGCACTGCTGTAAATCGGTTGCTAGTTATTGGGTGTTGAATTAATTCCCAGCGTTTTTTTTTTTAATTGACGAGTTACAGTGCAAAATGATTACAAATCGATTAATTTTCCCATCTTTCTGGCAGCATATGAATTCCGCTTCGACTACACCCAGCTGATCCCATCAAATATAGAGCATAAGCTTAGATCCATGGATATTTCATATCGATTGTTGGCTGGGATTAATCAACGAATTTTAGCACTTGGGATTGTCGTAGCAAATCCACTTTTCATCGCCAGTCACAATGCGAAGCAAAAATCACTTCCTTCAACCAAATGATAAATACTAAAAACGACGCTCAAGGACAGTAGGTTTACAGGGGAAATACACTTTGGAAAGTGGAATATTGGAAATATACTAGTCACGCTATCTCTGAGGAAATACTACTGATTAATTTTATAGCAAATATGAAATTCCAAGTTACACATGTAGCAGTACTGAACTTAGAGACCATGAGTTTAGTTTTCTTTTTTCTCTCAGACAGATATTCGAACGGACGGATAGGTGAACGGACATGGCTAAATCGACCTGTTTTGTAGCGCTGATCAGGATATATAATTTATAGGGTAACCGATGCTTCCTTCGCTATGTTATATACATTTTAATACATTATGTATGCATATGGAAATATATGATGGAGAATGATGGAGAATTCGGAAAATGAAACGTCAGAAGAATGAGAATCTAAAACAACGCGAATCATACCTTACGCAGCATGAACACAGCGAATTGACAGCGAAATTGACGTAGTGGGTGCTCGTATTGAACTATTTAACACAAATGTATGGAGTATAATAATAGGTGGTGTAACAGCACACGACGGATACGATATAATAGTTACATATGCAAAAGGTAAAGGAAAATAAAGTCAACTCAAAAAATTGGCGATGCCGTGCAACCATATAAGAGAAAATCACAGGGGACCTGGGAAAGCATGCTAACAAAGATTTCAATAAAATTTTAAATTGAAAACATTTTTTTTACTCATGAGGTAAGATTATTGCGAGAAGTGAAATTTTAATATTGACTTGTGTCTCTAAGCTTCTTCAAGTCAAATAACTCTTCTCTCAGACAGATTTATGTCTCGTCGTGATTATCACGTATGTATAAAAGTTATGTGATCTCCAAACCGTCCTTCGCTATGTCACATACGTTTTACATTTCAACAAGTCAAATATGCCCCCTGACAAATATTTTTGTGTAGGGTATAAACAACGATCACAAAAACGCCTGAAAATATTTAAAACAAAAGAATTTTAATTCCGAAGGAAAACGGTAAAGGCATATTTGTATGTATATTTTTCCAATATAGATATATACTCGTATGATACACTAACGTTTCTCTCGCTCTCTCTCATTTTCTCTGTTCCTATGTGTTCGAATGGATTGTCTATACTTCTGCAATTTTTTGTCTAGTTGTGTGTGCGCGTGCGAGAGTATCTAAACTTGAAGATGCACTTGCTAAACAAAACCAAAGCATTTTTTAAGCTTTCAACCGAAATGGTTTTACATTCTTTTGTATTTTCATCACATTTTTCTCTTTTGTCATGTCCGCTTTGTCCTTGTAACATCAAAGTGATTTTTTTTGAATCTTTGTCCATATTTTTAGACTTTTTTTCAACGTTTCATATTCATTTAATGAATATTTAGTTTTTAACGGTTTGCTTCTATTTGTATTTTGTCACTTTAAAACAAATTTTTATATAAATTATGCTGAAAGTTTTCTACTGTATTATCTTAGTTTTATCTTAGTTTTAATAATTTTTAAGGATAATGTAAAATACACATTTGCACACCTTGCATACTACTTAGTTACCTGTGAGTATGTATATTTGAGACTTAGTGTTACCAGGGTGGAGGGGGTCTAAAATTAAAACATCGCGTTACGTAATACTTGAACGGCCTATAACATAGAAGGAGGCATTGCAGAGCTTACAAAATATATATATATATATATATATATATATATATATATATATATATATAAATGGAAGTATGTATGTATGTATATTCCCTATAGACTCCGAAAACGCTCAACCGATTTTGATCAAATTTTCTGGCAATATTCAAAATAGCCCCTGGGTAATCCTGTGGCGATTGGATAAACAGAACATTTTTTTTAGATTTTTTTAATGACCATAGAGTACAGCAACAACATTTGTTTCATTTGTTTGATAGTCACTTTTTCTTTTTTTGTTAGTGTTTCGTTCGTAAATAAATAAAATTGTACGCGATCGATCGACTTATTATCGCTTATTATTTTCATTTGTTTTTCAATTCATTCGAATTCAAAAAAATCCCACCAAACAAACCATCCACCACAAAATCAAAAAAGATGAGCGAAAAAAGAGCAGCTGAAAAAGCTGATGTGTGCAAAATCTTCTCGAATGGGCATATACATCTAGAGCCACAGAAACGGAACAATAACAGGAGTCGCGGCTTCGGCAATGCACGAAAGGGCATCCACATCTAGAGCCACAGAAACGGAACAAGAGCAGGAGTCGCGGCCTTGGCAAATGCGAGAAAGGGCATCCACATTGAATATACATATTAATGGGGTCGAGGAGAGCATGAAAAGGGGGCAGGGAGAAGTTTGCGGGAAGGGGGAAGAAGTGGTATGAGACGTGGTGGTCGGGGAAGAGGTGGTAGGGAAAGCGGTGGTAGGGAAAGGGAAATGGGAAAAGGGGACAGGGGAAAAGGGGTGAATTGTAAGGAGAGGTATAGGAAGAGGAATGGGGGAGCCTAAGGGGTGGTTGGAGAATGATTGGAAGGGACTGGAGAAGAGGGGTGGGAGAATTGGAAGTAGAGTAGAAGGGCATTGGGAAGGTGGGGCAGGGGAAGGAGTGGCAGAGGGAAGGAGAGGCAGCAACGCGCCGGGTACCAGCTAGTATTTATATATTCTTGATCAACTTGAAGATATGAGTCAATCTAGCCATTTCCCTCCGTTTATATGTCTGTCTGTTTGCTACATTCGCACGTATGCAATTTTACACTAAAACAGTCCTGATTTATAGCTCATTTTATGATAATTTATTTAAAAAGGATTTGTTCACTGGGCACTTGGGATCAGTTTTAAATATTATATTGACTTTTTGTGTACGTGACACTGCCAGCTTTTGCAAATTGATAGATGGCCTCTAATATATATTGATCATTATAAAAATTTCGTATCGATCAATCCAATAGTTTATACATACATACAAGTATGTATAATATGAATAAAATGACGACCACTCAGGTCTGTTGAAGGATTTTTATTTGGTCACCAAGTTGACCCACTGCGCCTCGACTCACAACAATGTAAATGGTCCAAGCGGACGTAATTAAAAATCAAAAGAATATGAAATTACAAGTTCAGAAAAAATAGTGGGAATTTATTATAGATGGAGTAGATGAGACTCATAATTTGTTGTGCAATGTGACAATCTTAAAGGCATATAGTTACGAATAAAATCTGAGGGGGCATTAAGAATTAAAGATCGGAGCAACTAATGAGAATCAAGATCTCCACAAAGTATGTTATGAATAAAGACAACAGAGTGCATAGACACTCGTGCGGGCATGGTTTAAGATTCAATTAGTTTCAAAGAGATCCACATAGGGACATCAAGAGCCTAATTGAGGTTGCGTTGCCTGGTTTTCACTCATCTTAGGGCCGTTCTCACGACTTACCGATACATAAGAAAATACGAAACGGCAAGATATGCTATAGGCGGAATAATATTGATGTCACATCACAATTATAATAAATCAATTTTGAGTAGCCCTGGAGAAGAAGTGGACAGTCCAATTGCAAAAGAAAAAAAAATGGATGAGAGTGAGCGCCTCCGCTGCAGAAAAATACGAACCAATCTGTGAATATAATGTGCAGGTTTGCATTTTTAATACTAAATTTTAATACTAAATTTCAATTTTGTTTGTTTTCATTTTGCTTTGGTTTTTTATCGATCGAGTTGGCAGGTACTTTTCAAAAAATTCTGATAAATTTATATTATAGGCTTAATAAGAGTCATGACATTGAAAACTAGCATATCGCCTGAAAAATATGAGCGGTAGTGTTATAGGCAAGTCATGAAAACATCCCTTAGGCGCAATACTTTGCAAAAAATCAAGCGAAGATGTTGTGTTTAAGAGGGTTAAAAAAGGTGTGAACGATTTGCGGTCGTCTATTTATAAATATAGTTTATAGATAGCAAATTTGGATCCAAACCAATGCTCATTATGAAACCATAGAAAAATGTACGAGCAATGTACAATTGGGTTTTTGTTTATTTTCTTCTTTGTTTCATTATATGAATCGATCCCATGCTTTACTTGATTCAAGAAAATTTTGTACAAGTCGTACTAAAACATTTTAAATATGCTTTCGGTTAAAAAAATGAATTTCAAATTTATTTTTAGAATTGCTTTTTTCTGTGTACAATCGAAAAAGAGCATTAGTTTATGAATCCTTATTAATTTTCTATCATTATTATATTTTTTCAATTAGGATATCCGCGGTTTAGATGTGACCATCCGATCCACACGTGCATATCCAATCTCAGCTTATTTGATTTCCAAGATTTCAAAGAAATAAACAAATATCGATAACGAAATATACGTACGAAGTGAAGGTATTAAATACTTACCGCCACCCTCCGCGTAATGTAATACTTGATCGGCATATATTATATTATAATATATGCCGCTCAAGTATTACAATTTCTGCAATTTATATATAAATAAGTAAACATAAAATCGCATCGTAGACCCAATAAAGAAGACAAGTCGATCTAGCTATGTCCTTCTGACTGTCCGTCTGGATGTTGTTCCGCATTTTCTTTTTTGGCGTAATTTTTTAGATATCTGGCTGAATGAAGGTATTTAAGTTTCTTTTGGTCCCAAGTATCCATATTGATACGCCATGTGTGGGGTAGCCCCATTCAAACGCACCACCCAATTTTGTGTTTTTGAAAGAAAAACTTTTTAGTTTGGTCAATAATAGCTTTAAATTCAATTTGATGGAATTTTATGGACGGTCGCTTTATATACATACATATACAAATGCCATTTACCCATTTTCCACTTTCGTGCTTTTGTATGAAAAACTTCTTTAGTTAAATCAATGTTCTTACACTCACTTTTATGGAATACTCGTATATTATTGAATAAATAAAGCAAATTATTTTCTTGGCATTACAAAGCTACTATACTTCTATGTACTTCACTTGCTCGTCGTATCTTAGAATTTGCATCTAGTGTTTGGAATCCACATTATGCAATACGTCAAGATCGTATTGAATTAGTTCTAAACCAGCTTCTGATTTAACCTTAATTCGGCTCCTGATAGCCATCTTTCATCTTAAGTGCATCTATTGAAGCTAATTGATCTTCCAACCCTATCCGCGCGACAGTCGATGCTCTCTATCTGTCTTCGAAAAAAAAGTGAACTTCATTTTCCATAATTCGCTTTACGCGTAACTATGTGCCTTAAAATCTGTTTTAACTATGATAAAATTTCTCATCTATTTTCTCTTGATTCTCCTTTGAAGTCTATAAAAAGCCGTCTCTAACTCTCAACTACACAAATTGTAATTTCATATTTGCATTTTCTTAATCGTTTGATTTGGAGTAACGGCTATTTGGACCACTTCCATTGCTGTGAGTCTAGGTACAATTGGTTAGCCTTTCGGTCAAACTGAAGTGCTGCTACGGGTCTTGGTGGTCGTAACATTCTACTAGTAGTGATAAGAGTTTAGTGTTAAGATGTTCTGTTTTGATATGTATAAAGTACATACCATTAGAAAATTCTTGAAACATACATTCAGAAAATAAAATCGCCAATCCCCAAAGGGCATTGGCGGATCTAGCTTCCTACACTCTTGGCACCAAGATGAGGCCAACGAGCCAAAGATAAAAAAATCAGTCAATCCGTTCGATAACATTTAAACGGGTTGACCGATTTTTTTTTTGTTGTTTTTGAATAGGTTGTGAAGTCGTTTGTGTGTTTGTTTGAACCCTTTCGAAAACCCAAATTGTTTTATACCGGCTTTTTTTGTCTAATATCAAGTTGATATTGACCTAAATAAAGCAGTTTTTTTTTATACAAAACGTCAAAAGTGGGCGGGTATTTGCATGGGAGCTACCCTACAAAATGGGCGTGGCTTGTCAATATGGATACTCTATTTTTCCGCAATAAATGAGTCTCGGTACCGGGTTACAGTTGAATCTCTTAAAAATTGATCCTTAAAAAGCACGCAACTACTACCAGACAGATAGACAGGCGGATACGGCTAGATTTACTCGTATCGTCGAGTTGATCAAGAAGATATATACTTTATGGGTTCTATGATGTCACCTTTAATGTTCTACTAACTTTTTGATAAACTAATAATACCATTTCGGATTATTACTCTACCTCCAAGTCTCCTACCTCCCTTCTCCTGTCCCTTCCACCCATTCTACAACCATCATTCCTCTGCCCCCTTCCCCTGCCTCTCATTACTTTACTACTTATTTTCCCTGCCCCTTTCGATCCTATTCACATGTATACAACATTTCATCCCTCTATCTTAAATGATACCCAGCGCGTTGCAGCCTTTCCCCTGTCATTACTCCTATTCCCCACTTCCCCCTGCTCCTCTTCCCCTTTCCCCCTTCTACTCATTTTGCAACACTCACCTTTTCCATCCCCCATTCCCCCAACTTCTTCCCTTTAAAAGGAACCCGGCTTGTTTCTGCCCTTTCCCCTACCTCTCGTTCCCCTACCACTCCTTCCCATGCGCCTCCTGTATACAGATGAACTGCAATCTCATGAACTTTTAAATGCACACAATGGTTTTTAATCGATCATTTCCCCCACACATGGCATACCAATATGGATATTTGGAACCAAAAGAAACTTAAATACCTTCATTCAGCC
Organism: Leucophenga montana; assembly: GCA_035044765.1. NCBI lineage: Eukaryota > Metazoa > Arthropoda > Insecta > Diptera > Drosophilidae > Leucophenga > Leucophenga montana. Next base: position 43,658 of record JAWNNQ010000306.1, read on the forward strand.
AGAAAATTACGCCAAAAAAGCAAAAGGCGGAACAACATCCCGACAGTCAGACAGAAGGATATAGCTAGATCTACTTGTCTTCGTTGTTGGGTCTACGATGCGATTTAATGTTTTTTATATTTTTCGACCGCCTCCACGACACAAAGCACTGAGCGCGCATCCATGGAAGGCGACGACGCCGAGGTTGCCGACGAAGGCGAATGGCAAACAGTTCATTCAGATTACGGGAAGCTTACGTTGAAAAGGCGATCGCTATTATCTCCAAATTTATTAAAAAAAAGCATGTTTAGCAACAACAAGAAATGTCACTAGTTCAACTAGCATTGGCAGCAAACAAAATACTGAGTCTGCAGCGAATCTGTTAGCCACTAATCAGTTCGTAGTATTATCACAGCCTGAAGAGCCAGTTACTATGGACTTAGCCTCTGAAGCAGTTAATGAGCAAAGACCCCCGTCGCTACTTATACCAGGAGTGAATAATATTCAGCTTATGATGAATCAAATTAACGAATGTATTGGAGTCGGGACTTATTCGTACAAGGCCAATCGCGATGGTCATATATATAAACAATAGCACTAATTATCGTGCTATGGTTCTCCTACTCGATGACAAAAAAACAATTTATCACACCTATCAATTAAAACTAGAGAGAGCGTTCAGGGTGGTCATCAAGTCGCTTTACTATTCCACCTGTACCGACTATATCAAAGAAGAGTTGACAGGGAGAAACCACAACGTTAGGCAAGTAATTAATGCACGAAGCCGCCAAACGAAACAGCCATTATCGATGTTTTTCGTTGATCTCGAGCCCAGCGTGAATAATAAGAAAATTTATGAACTAAAATATTTGTGCGGTGCATCCGTGAAGATCCAAAAAATTAGATGATTTACTGCAGTGTCACAGATGCCAAGAATGTTGACATACAAAACGGTACTGCAGTAAAGCTTTCCGGTGCGTAAAGTGTGCGTTGAACCATAATTCTGATGTGTGCACTAAGGAGAAGACAGCTCAAGCAACTTCCGTTAACTGTGCTGAGTTCCACACGGCTTCTGCACCGATTGAGCTCAAATTTTAGCACGATATATAACCCGCATCAAAGATCGTTTTAATCTATTTTTCGTATCAGTCACATACCCTCGACCGGGGGAAAACAGTTTTTTTTTTATTTCTGTATTTATAGGCCGAAAACAAATGTCATATGATTTTTTTGTAAAATTGATTTTTCTTATTTTATTTCGTAAAATTTATATTCACAGTTTGCTGCTTTATAATTGGCAGTGTTTTTAATTAAATCATCTCAAAGCTCTAAACAACTTAACTTTAAAAGGTGGTAGGGGGAGGGGCAGGATATGTAGTGGATAGTTGTTCTGCTACTCGGGGCGGAGACGAATTCAATAAATCCGAGATCATTACCCTCCACGAAAGGGGGCAGGGAGAAGTTGGAGTGAAAGGATTGTAGGTAGGGTGAAGGGGGAGAGTAATAGCTGGTATGGGGCGTGGCGGTAAGGGCAGGAGAGGTAGGGGAAGGGAGGTATTGGGAAGGAGAGGTAGGCGAAGGGGCAGCAACGCGCCGGGTTCCTTTTAAAAAGGAAGAAGAGTGGGAAGGAAAAGGTGAGTGTTGGGAAAGGGGTAGATGGGGAAGGGGGGCAGCGGGAAATGGAAGGTAGGGTTTGGGATCATTAGGAAGGAGGGATAATGGCAGCAATGCGCTGGGTACCATTTACGATAGAAGGATGAAATGTTGGGATGGTTGTATAAGGAGTGGAAGGGACAGGAGAAGAGGGGTAGGAGAATTGGAGTAAAGGGGCATGGGGAACGTGGGACATAGGTGGGAAAGGGGGATGGTGTGGAAGGGAAAGGAGAGGCAAGGGGAAGAGCAGAACGATGTCTGCCATGGTACAGCTAGTATATATGTATATATGTATAAATATATATATATATATATATATATATATATATATATATATATATATATATATATATATATATATATATATATATATATATATATATATATATATATATATATATATATATATATATATATATATATATATATATATATATATATATATATATATATATATATAGATATGCCACTTGGAATATATACAAATCAAGTGACTACCTAAAATACTATGTTCCCGCCTCAATTCCTAAGACTTTTGGAAGGAGTCCATATCCTATTTCGGGAGCCCATTGCTTCCGACTATATCGTGTCCTTTTGAATGGTTTTTTTTGTACCATTTTAGGCGAATCTTCTCCAGAAAATATGTATATATATATATATATATATATATATATATATATATATATATATATATATATATATATATATATATATATATATATATATATATATATATATATATATATATATATATATATATATATATATATATATATATATATATATATATATATATATATATATATATATATATATATATATATATATATATATATATATATATATATATATATATATATATATATATATTTAAATATTTTCTGGAGAAGATTCGCCTAAAATGGTACAAAAAAAACCATTCAAAAGGACAGGATATCGTCGGAAGCAATGAGCTCCCGAAATAGGATATGGACTCCTTCCAAAAGTCTTAGGAATTGAGGCGGGAACATAGTATTTTAGGTAGTCACTTGATTTGTATATATTCCAAGTGGCATATCTTCACCACAATTCTTTGGGACTAATGCCAAACTTCAGGAAACCGGCATCAGTTTTTGGAATATCTTCTTGTTTGTGCACTCTTTTGGAGAGCTTAAAAGGGCTTAAAAAAATCAGATGAGAGTGTTGGTTATAGTCTCAAGCATTCGTAACTCCCGTAAAGAATTATTCCTTAACAATATCTTGGGAATTGAGGCGGGAAGATGGTATTTCAGGAAGTCTTCATTACGTAATAAAATGTTCATACAAAAATACTTAACTCGCGATTTATAAGTAGGGGGTTGGGGTAGGAGGGTGAAAAATATGTATATATATATAAATATGAATTTTCATTTTATATATAAAAAATTATAGAACAATTTTTTGAACTTATTCAGATAAGCGACATATACCTGCATACTTTTTTAAAAAAATTCTTTTTTTTGAATTACATTAAGACTCAAACTCTATTAACAAAAATTTGATTCATTAAAATTTAAACTTTCAAAAAGCCAACGGTTTTCTTTGATTCCCTACCTCTCTAATATTATCCCGCATACATGACCAAGCTTTCAGCTTTTTATCGTCTACTCAGAGCAGCTACGCTGCAAATTCTTTGCAGTTTTTTAGAACTTTATGACGTACGAAAGTAAGTAGACGTGGTTAAAATGTTTGCGCTGTGTTTGTTTTAAGTTAATTAAATAAATGCGCTAATTTAATCTTCATAAATTATAGCATATGTATTATTCTGATATATGAGCTATATTATTGTAAAGTTTCATTAAAATCCATTCAGTAGTTTTTGCGTGAAAGAGTAACAAACATCCACATATCCATACTAACTTTTGCGTTTATAATATTAGTAGGATGCCAAACAGCACGTGTATGATATAATATATCAGTTGAGCGTTAGTCAGTGATTCAATCACGGCGACTGAATAAATTTGGATATATATATATATATATATATATATATATATATATATATATATATATATATATATATATATATATATATATATATATATATATATATATATATATATATATATATATATATATATATATATATATATATATATATATATATATATATATATATATATATATATATATATATATATATATATATATATATATATATATATATATATATATATATATATATATATATATATATATATATATATATTTACATATTTTCTGGAGAAGATTCGCCTAAAATGGTACAAAAAAACCATTCAAAAGGACACGATATAGTCGGAAGCAATGGGCTCCCGAAATAGGATATGGACTCCTTCCAAAAGTCTTAGGAATTGAGGCGGGAACATAGTATTTTAGGTAGTCACTTGATTTGTATATATTCCAAGTGGCATATCTTATATATATATATATATATATATATATATATATATATATATATATATATATATATATATATATATATATATATATATATATATATATATATATATATATATATATATATATATATATATATATATATATATATATATATATATATATTTATACATATATACTAGCTGTACCATGAAACAGACATCGTTCTGCTCTTCCCTTTGCCTCTCCTTTCCCTTCCACACCATCCCCCTTTCCCACCTATGTCCCACGTTCCCCATGCCCCTTTACTCCAATTCTCCTACCCCTCTTCTCCTGTCCCTTCCACTCCTTATACAACCATCCCAACATTTCATCCTTCT
>JAWNNQ010000307.1:0-15693 GCA_035044765.1 Leucophenga montana
GTAAAAAGATTTTCTCCGTCATTGTTCTGGAAAAAGCATATCATCGAATCCCAATGAATCCAGACGACATACCTAAGACTACCATCATTACTCCATTCGGTTTATTTCAATTCGAATACATGACATTTGGTCTATGCAATAATACCATACTATATTTATTTAAAATATTTCTATTTATTATATGAGTTGCAACTTTTCTATTGTGATATTAAAAAGACGCGATATCAATCGTTGCTTAACAAGACAAAATTTAATCTATGTACGTATATACCGACTGCCATGTTTTCGTTACATGGAAACTGCCACCACAGCCAGTCCCCCCGGAGTACATGTTATGTTAATCATGCAGACGACTAGGAAAGTGAACTGTCCTGCCCGACCGTTTTTAGTTGGTTTTAATGATGGATTTAATAATGGTCTTGCTTTCTGGATTGGTCGCTGGTAGATGGCGCAGTGTGTATTGTAGTCGGCTGGTTCGGATCGGTTTGCTTGTTGATTAGTACTAGTTCCTCGCTCTTTGTGGCGATCGAAAATGGTTTTAAGATGTATTTTATGTTTTTCTTCTGTTTTCGATGCTATGCATATATCGTCTAAGTAGGGTACGACGAAATCAAGACCACGATGAAATGTTTGGCCGGCGTTGCATAGACCAAATGTCATGTGTACGAATTGAAATAAGCCGAATGGAGTAATGATGGTAGTCTTAGGTATGTCGTCTGGATTCATTGGGATTCGATGATATGCTTTTTCCAGAACAATGACGGAGAAAATCTTTTTACCTGTTAAAGTTTCATGAAATGTTTGAAAGTTTGGTCTGCTCCAATGATCTGATTACGACTTGCCTCTTTAATTCGTGCTGCAATCGATGATGGCTGAGTGACTGTTACGTCAGGTGTTGAAGAAATAATGATACGAATTTTTTCTGGCAGATTTCATATCCACAGTGCTTTGAGTAACTCAATGGTGATTGGTGTGTCGGTTGCCCTTGATCGCATCATTACTAGTAATTGCGATGGTTTGCGATCACAGAGTACTCACGGAGCAGTTTTGTGATTTTCGGTTGAGTGCTGTCGGCAAACTCACTGATAATGTGGCGTTTGAGCGTGCTGTACATTGAATTTTGTGCAGGCGGTTTTGACATAAGGTCGGCAAGCTTATACATGACGCGCGTTGGAAGCTGCCCGATGATAGTGTTGTACTTTTTCTTGTCGGCTGATATTCCTGCAGCTTCCACTTGTTAAAACCACAGTTCCGTATGTGCTGCAGTTGTTGGTAAGAAGCCACCACATCGAATGTCAAGCTGATATTGATTTAATTAATTTGTTTTTCATACGCAAAAGCACAAAAATGGGTGATGAGTTTGAATGGGAGCTACCTCAAAAAGTGGGCGCGGCACGCCCAATAATATATGTATAAGAAGCGGCTGTCCATAAAAAGTCACTACATTGAATTTGAAGGTAGTATTAACTTAAAAAAATACATTGAAAAATACAAAGGTGGGGGTCGCATCCGTCCATTAGAAACTACCATTTATATTATTAAGTTGATAAAAAAAATTATTTACAAAAAGCCAATAGTGGGCGGGAGTTTTGTATGGGGGCTACCCCAAATAGTGAGCGAGGCGAATCAATACTCTATTTAATTGCAATAAAAAATAGTTAAACTGCTAATTTACATCTGAATACAATAAAAATTGGTTTTCAAAAAATGTGATGGACATAGCTACATCGAAAAAAAAATAAAATAATAAGTGGTTGACCGCATTGTGCGTGTCGAGGAATCAAGAATACGTTATGGAGTGTACAATGCCTTCAGTACCATTTCACACTGTGTGAATGGTATAAAAATCGGTTATCAACAAATCGCGCTTGTGAGCTACTTACAAAAATTGAGTGACAAGCATGACGAGTGGAAACAAAAAAATGAGAAAGTGTAATTGGCTTTCACTCAAGGCGGAGATAGAGCGAGCTCGGGTTGCGAATACTATATTTAACTGGCTGCAGCTAAAAGCTTGGCTCCAACCACAAAAAAAAGTATTATATAAGGTACAGAATTACAATCAAAATAGAGAAAAAAGTACTATCTGCCGCAGTTTAACTCTCTAACCGCTGAAGGAACAGAAAAAAGAGAGAATCTTGAACTTTTATATTATTCCACAATGTCCCAGCAAATTCTAAAATCGGACGAACAAGAGAAGTATAGAGGAGTTTAGTGGTATAATGGTCATTAAATTCCTTAGACCGACGCTTAACAAAGCCAAGGACACTATTTGCTTTTTTTACTATTGAACATATGTGATTATTATAAAATCCTTTAGGTTCCATAAGGATTACCTAGGTCATTAAAACAAAACTCTCTACCGAGGGTAATTTTATTTAAAAAATATGTCACTATAAATGATTTTCTGCAATGAAACGTCATACAATTGCATTTTGAGAAATTTAGATTAAAATAATTTAGACGATACCATGTATATAGTGAGTTTAAATCAGTCTGCAATAAACTGTGTTGCGAAACATCAGAATATGACAAGCATAATTTAACATCATCTGCATACATTAGTGCATGGGCATGATTAATAGACAAAGGAAGATCATTAATTAAAATGCTGAACAATATTGGACCTAGGTGACTCCCTTGGGGAACGCCAGAAGAAACAAAAATAGTTTAAGACAAACAAAATAAAACTTTTTGTGTTCTACCGGATAAGTAAGACTCAATCCAAGCAAAAATATACGGATGAAACCCTATTGCTTTTGATTTGAATAAAAGCTGCATATGACACACACTATCAAAAGCTTTACTGAAGTCTGTATAAATGTCTTCAGTTGGCTACTCGACTCAAAACCGTTATTAACAATAGTAGAAAATTCTAAAATATTAGTTGTAATGGATTTGCCTCTAACGAAACCATGTTGGAAAGGACTAACAACAGATTTTAACGATTTTTGCAATTGGTCACTAATGATTTTTTGCAGAGAGCTTTGAAATAGCACTCAGCTTAACAATACATCTATAATTCGATATATCCGACTTCTACCCTTTTTATGTAACTGAATAATAAAAGACTCCTTCCAATGAGATGAAAATTTACATAACTTAGGAAAAGTCGGCAAAAAATCTGATATGGGCGAATAAGATGCCATTGTACCATCAAAAAATAATTGCGAAGTATACTCTGAAGTACTGCGTTCCGTATGAACGAAATTGAAAAACGACTTTGAATTGAGAAGCGATTTAACTTGACATAGTCAGTTTTTCTAAAACATGTAACACGTCGAAGAGATTTATTTATGTCATGTGAGCGACAAATACAGTCAAGCTGAAAAGAGGCTTCCAAAGTTGGATGGTGATTACATTATGCGTTGTAATAGGAGGAAGCCTATTAATAAGTACATCAAAATCAGCATCAATAAAAACAATATCAAGAAGCCTTCCAGAGCTGTGTTGTGAACATTATTACACTGTTGCATGGCCAATTCAAAAAGACTCAAGAAACTCAAGAATTTGGCCATCTTAAATTAGGTAGATTAAAATCACTTAAAACAATTAGATGATCTTTTTCATGTAAAAGAGTAGCGATGTATGAAATCCTCATTTCCGAAGAAAGAGGAGCGAATGAGCAAGTAATGTATATGTTGAAACAACGCAAAGAAGTTTTAACATATATAAATTCAATGTCCTGGTAGATAATACTAATTTCCTCAGACAACAGAGACGATTTGACTGATATTCGAACACCACCACCAGACCGATTGGCACGATCTTTTCTAAATGAAACAAAATTTTCATTAAATAACTCAGTATTGAGTATGTGTGGTTGAAGCCAAGTTTCAGTAAGGACAATGATGTCAGCAGTAAAATAAAAACTATTAAGATAAACATTACTAAGCTTAGTTCTTAACCCACTTAATCTTAATCCACTTCTTTCCTAATTCTTGATAATGAATTAGGAAAGAAGTGGAACTTAGTTTTTTTGCACAGCAGTTGAAACAGAGGACAACTCAACAGGATTCTGTTCAGGAGTACGTTTACTTTTATAGACGTACTCATGCACAACAATACCAACAGGCCAAAAATTGGGAGATAGAATGGTGTCGAAAATAGACACAGGAACAATTACCTTAAAATAGGAAATAGAACGCGAATAGGAGAAGTTAAATTTATGTTTTTGGAGCATTTAAGAGAACAATTTATTTATGATTTTATATTATCTTCAGTCGTATCAGAAGCAAGACGAGAGATAAACACATATTTGCTTTGGGCAACAACGGTCAGGATATTTGCTTTTTTAGAAGTTTGATTTTGGGTAGAAGATGGGCCAACAGTCATAGCTTCTACAACAGAATCAGTTGCCAACGAATTATTATGAGGCACAACAGTGTAGTTTTCAACAACTACCAGAGGGTTGGAGAAAGCACTAGTTGACGTTTCGAAATTGATATCAGGCATTATTTTATTGGTGCCTATTTTCATTGGCACCAAGGTAGTCTTCTCAGAAGGTACTAAGGTGGGAGCGACGGTAACCGTAGAGTGTTCCTTTTTTTCATCGAAACGTGATAAAAATACAGGGTCTATAATTTGAATATTCGAAGTTACAGGTTCATACTGCGAAACAACTACGGGAGAACCCTTTGAGTTCGGAGAATTTCATTTTTTACGTTTAGGAGAAGCATTTAGACACTTAAAATTATTGAATGATTTTTCAAGGGGCTGAAATTTGTCGTTCAAGATTTTTAAACGATTAAATTCAAAGAAACCAGAACTAGTCTGACTCATGAACTTGATAATCGCTCTATAGTAGGAACAAGTCCAACGTAGACTTTTCCGTTCAGAAATGGCGTCAAGAACACGCCCGTTAAAACAAGCATAATACAAGTGCGAAACATTATCGGATAACCAATAAGCAAGGTATTGGTCAGTACAAGCCTTATTTTTAAATTGGCAGCGGGGATCGGAACAAGCCATGTTAAATTTATTATAAAACAGAAACAAAAGGAATAGATGTATATCGTCAAATTCGTTGGGAACCGTTCTTACGTCTATGCGTGCATACTTCTTCTCGCGGACTGTCGTGTGTGTTTTTTTTTTCTTCGTAGGATTATATTTCGCTCGTGTTGAGTAGTCCTTCGGGATCGGGAAACTTTTAAAATTTGCGGGAATTGACTGGATATCTTGACTATCCCTAAATTCCCGCCGGTCCCGAAATTTCGCTCGGGACCTGATGTTGCTATCGGGATTCATAAATGTAATATTACTAGCTGTACCCTGGCAGACGTCGTTCTACCCTTCCCCTTGCCTCTCCTTTCTCTGTTTTCTGGCAGGTATGTGAATGATGCGAAAAATATAAAAAAACCATCTTTGATGCGGGTTATATATCGTGCTAAATTCTGAGCTCAATCAATTTCAATATATGTTTTAAATTAATGTGTATGTGCTTACACAATAACAAATAAAACTTTTGTGAGTATACAGAAGAAAAATAAACTTTCGGAATTTTCATTTATTGTTGTAAAAAATATTACTTTTTGCATTGTATATGAAACTTTGCATGGTATTGCATTTTTTCAATGATCTTGAAATTCGGTCACACTTAAATGCGATACTGGCGACTGCAGAGAAAAGAGTTAAATTGAAAATAAAATAATTCAAGAAGACAGAAGTATAAAACTTAAACCACCCACATAAAAATCTGAGACTTGGAATAACTTGACAAGTTTGTTGATTTTGTATGTTGCCCGACATGCAACCCACAAATATAATAAAGTTTAGAATTGTTGTATTTGATGTGTTCGAGTGAAACACGCGTGTTGTGTATTGTCTCAGCGTAGCTTAACGAATTACTTTATTAATACGTCCTTTGTGTATCTACAATATATAATACAATATATATCAAATAATGTATATCAAAATTTGCCCAAAATTTGGTTTAAATTTTCGGCAAAATCGCAAAATCTATGTTTCAAAATTTATTTTGACCTATAATTGTAATAGTATGGATTGTACAGCACCATATTAGGATTGAAAGGTATTCAAAAGACCTTTCTAACGAGCTATTACACGTTGAAAAATATGAAGCCGTTTGGCCAAAGTAACCGCTTAAAATTAAAGCCTTTTTGAGAATTTCCCGCCAAAATTTGTCATTTTGAAAAAAGTTGTAGAATAAAAGTTTCTTAGTTTTCTTGTGTACTAAAGTTGTGTATCAATGAAATTTTGGTTTTTTAAAGGATTCAAACAAACTATTTCATTAACAAGTCAAAAATTTTCAAAATTCAAAACTTTTGAGTGGGTGGACTGATTTTTCTGATCTTGGGCTCAATAATAATTAAAAAATAGGTTTGAAGTGATAACCCCCCACGAGAGCCAATACTGTTAAGGCTGGGTATTGTTCAACTCCCCATATTTCGGAATGAGGTGATCCGATATTATAGTTTTAACATTTTCTGAAAGTATGTTTCAAGACCTTTTTATAAGGTAAGGTATATATATATATATGTATGAGATATATGAATGAGTGTATTAGTGAACGAGAGTAGGTTAGTATATTTTTAAAATTACACATATATAACACATCTCCTCCCTTAAATTACAATTAATCGTTAGTATTAGTTAGTGTATTAGTGAGCGAGAGTAGGCTAGTATATTTTTAAAATTACAGTAGTTTGCGCCAAAAATGTTGACCGCTGTTCTTCTGGGTGGAACGCTGGTGAAACTGTGGGATGCGTCTAATTTTCGTTTGACCACCAAAATTGTGGAAGTTCAAGTTTTTTGTTGCTAGAACTTACCCTAGGCTTTAGTTGGTTAACATATCGTTTAAAATTACCATTTGAAGTGTGAATGACCTACTTGTAGATAATCTTGCAAATTTGACGATCAACTATGTATTCGATTCCCCTTTCTCCCTTTGCGTAGTTTTGAGCGTATACTTTTTGTTTTGCAGCGTATTTTGAAGTTTGTTGATTGTGGTTGTGGTGGTAATAGGTCAGTGATGTTGTGACATGATTCATTTTGCATTGATGATGTGTGATTTTAATAATGAGAAAGCTTGTAGCTACTCTTTTCCCCATTTGAATAGTCGTTCTTTCCCCGAAGTTGATTAATTGGAGTAGCCAACTGTGAATAGTTGGGAATGAAGTTGCACTTTTTCCATAAACGCTTCTAGTTGCAGAAGAGTTGTAGACGGCTTTAATTCGTTTATTGCTTGCAGGCCAGAATTGACAGGAAGAACACTCTTCTCACTTATGTGTTGGACTATGTACTCGATTTCATCTCTTAAGAAAAAACATTTCTCTTGTTTGAATTTAATGCCGTTTTCGTGAAAAAATTCCAAAATTTGCTGAACGTGGTTGAGGTGCTTTTTAACTGTTTAAGTCCAATCCGAAAAGATTATTTGCATTTTCGACATTAACTACAGTTATTACGATTTCTTTTTTTTTTTTGTTTCCGCACTTTGTTTTAGTGTGCAACTCACCCTATATCGGAATTGGCATTTGACCGAACGCATGCAAAACTCGGCTACATTTTACTTTATTTTTGGACTATTCAATTGATTGTATGTTTTACAGAAGTCCATTTGTACCCGAGTCCATTTGAAATGTTATTAGTTTGTTTAAAATTTCGACATCAATAATGTTTTTATTTGATTCGAACTTTACATCTCCTGTCACATACTCTTTGTCAACATGATATGCTATTTGTCTACAGAATCCATCGTGTTCGCGATGTTGTTTTTGTATCGATCGTTTTTCCCTTTTCAACTTTTGTTGTAATTACTACGCCTTTCACCTTCCTTCCAAAAGCAAACGGCAGCTTGGTGACCTTTTTTCCGCAACTATGGCAAATAGCGTCACGAAACTTACATCTTTCTCTATCATGAGAGTTTCCCCATCTAGTGTTTGTGTTTGCATTTCTTTGGATTTTTTTTATTTTATTTTGATGTTTCTGTGTGTACATCGCATTTACTGGTATTGGCTTTTCACAATTGCCTTCTATTGAAGCGACCGTTTGTTGTCTCATAACTTTCGGCAATTATGAGGACATCTTCAAGACTTGATAGCAATTTTTGAAAAGCAGCAGCGCGCACTAATGGTCTGTTTCCACTACGGTCGCGTCCACGTCCAAAAATCAATGAACGCGCGTCCAAACCCATGCAAAAGACATATTCAGTTAGGTATGGTAAAAAGTCGCGTTCCTATTGGACGCTACTATTGAACACGATTTTTGTTATGATTTCGATTATTTAGGTATCCGACAACTTGACTTCTCTTATGCTAACGATTATTTAGTCGATTCAAAGTCTCTCATATCTATTAAGAGCAATCGCAAAGCGCACATATTTGTAAAAACAGTCGACAAAATAAACGCGAAAATGGAGCAATCAATAGGTAATTTCTTATTGAGTTTATTTTAAATTAATTATATATAGTTTTTAGTTCTTGTAGGTGTGATAAAAATGGCATGAACAGCAGAGACCACTTACTATCTCTTCGATTTGTGGGAGGAAAACATTGAGGGGTGTGAGAAAAAAAAACACATATTTGTAAAAAAAGGCACCCAATTTAAAAATGTGTGAGCGACTGCAGTTTTGCTTAGGATCAGAGCTCGCAACAAGTGGTCTTTTTTTACAGGCAGTAAGAAAAAAAAAACAGTTGCGTGCGGACACGATTTTAGAAGCGAAAAGACATTTCAACTCTGTTTCTTTTTCAAACGGTCTTGGCTCAATCAACGACAGTTTTTTGTCGCTCACTTTATGTCTTCCTCCCTCCCTCTTCCACGCTTTGCCAGCGATGAAATATTTAAAGCAACAACCACAACCTAACGAAACAACAACAAAAAAGACTGTTTACGTTTCCACTTGGCTCGTTTTGCTCAGTTGCTGAGAGTCAAACGAAAGTGTCCCCATGAAGCTATTATCGTTAGTATCGCTCATCGAGAAGCATGAAACAGAAGACTCGATTGAATCAAAAAGAAGTGTTCTGCTGAGAGAGTGAGCGAGTCTGGTTCATTTTCCTTGGTTGAGCATATTTCATTTCAATTTGGTTGAGCATATTTTGCGAGCTGTGCTTAGGATAAATTAATGTCATTGTCAAGGCTTATATTTTGTTTAAATATAAATACATATTTGTGAGCTATGTCAATAAATGAAGTTTATGTTTAAATTATGTATATAGATAAACTACAAAATCATCACGATCAGAATGCAATGGAAACACCATTCGACTTTTTTCAATAAATCGTGGACGCGATAACGAAACGCGTGCTAGTGGAAACATAGAATTAGGGCGCGTGTAAAATTATTTAATCCCATATCATTTCATCAACTTAATTTGATAAACAACTGTTACCACCACACATAAACTTACATTTCGTCACTTGGTTTTTACCTCGTCAAGAGGTTTTTATACCATTCTCACATAGTGTGAAATGGTATTATCAGTTTGTCTGAAACTTTGTAACGCATTAAAGGAGGCATCGTAGACCCCATAAAGTATGTATATACTTTATCAGCTAGACGAGGCGAGTCGAATTAGCCATGTCCGTTTCTATATCCGTCTGTATGTTGTTAATTTTTTTGGGGACCAATTTTTATGCTATCCAGTTGAAAATTTTCACATTGCAGTTTAACAGAGAATCAAGATTGACCCGCTACGCCCCTTGTTGCTGTTGCATCCATACAAACCCGCCGTCCACCTTTGACTTTTTGTATGAAAAACTTTTTTATTGTAGTCAATATCAACTTAATAATTGATGTGGTAACTTCTAGTGGGCGGACGCTTCACGTACATTTTAATGAGTGGGACCCGCCAAAACCCGCGAGACAATCCTTTTATCCTGAGCCCATCTCAACTATGGGGTACTAGGGTAACGTTTTTTACACACGTTTAGATTGTTAGATTTTACAAATATTTTTTTTGTGTATAAGTGAAGTTAAAATTTTTTTTTGTAAAATTCTCGTTTTCAAACTTTTTTTTTATTTTTTTGTTTCCATTTTTATACTATTCACACATAGTGTGAAATGGTATTATCAGTTTGTCTGAAAGCTTGTAACGCTTTAAAGGAGTCATCGTAGACCCCATAAAGTATATATTCCTAATCACCTCAACGAGACTAGTCGGTCTAGCAATTTCCGTCTGTCTGTCTGCCCTTCAGTCTGTCCGTCTGTCTGTATATTGTTGCTCATTTTTTGGGTAGCAATTTTTATGCTATATAGTTGGAAATTGGCAAATACACTTCTAATTATTCCAGTTTAATAGAATATCAAGGTTGACCCGCCACGTCCACTTTTTGGTTTAGTCCCCATACAAATTCACCGCCTACTTTTGGCTTTTTGTATGAAAAACTTTTTTATTGCACTCAATATAATTGAAATGGTAGCTTCTAGTGGACGGACGCTTCACATACACATTAATGGGTGGGACCCGCCCACTTTTTTGTGTAGCCCCATACAAACTTACTGCCCACTATTAGGTTGAAATGCTCAGTTTTATGAATTTGTATGAAAAACGACAATATCAAATTGAAATTCGATATGTTGGCATCGCTTCAGACACATCCACAGTGGACGTGTACCGCCGAGTTTATGTTTTACAATACAATTTAAAATTTCGTGCGAATGGTATTAGAGCTTCATTTCAACCGAAGTTAACGTTTAAAATCTTTTTTAAATTTAACAAAAAAAAATTTTTTTTTTATGTTATAAAAATAAAAATAAATTATATGCATTAGAGTATAAAATGCGGCAGCGTATTTCAAAGTCGTAAATATATTTATATGAGATATATAAGAGAATATGGCGCCTTATACTATTCCAACATGACCCAGCATGAATTACACAAACAACATGTATCGTTCTTCGTAATCTTTCTACGTATGCCGAAGGCAAATGAAAAACTACTTCACGTGATTTTTGTGTTTGCCTATACAAAGCACAAACCCGGACGAAAAAAGGAAACTATTATGGAAATAAAATTTTTTTGTTTTTTAAATCTATATATACGAAAGCGAAAGTATATACCTATATTTGTATGTCCGTTATAGACAGATACACGTTTCAACCATTCGCCGTGAAAATTTGTCTGTATATTCGTTTAGGAACAGAGAACGTTTTGCCAATATAACAAAAAAAAAAAAAATGTTGATTTTTTTTTTTTTTTAAATTAAATAAACCATATCGCCTTGCCTTTGCCATCACTATCAACAAAGCCCATAAAAATAAATTAAAAAAAAAATACAAATACAAAAATAATTAATTACATAAAAAATAAATAATTAAATGTGTTGGTTGTAGAAGGGGTGGAAGGGACAGGAGAAGAGGGGTAAGATAATTGGAGCTGGAGTAAAGGGGCATGGGTAAGGTGGGTTAGGGGGAAGGTGGGATAGGGGGAAGGAGTGGAAGGGGAAAGGAGTGGCAAGGGGAAGTGCAGCAACGCGCCACGTACCAGCTAGTAGCCTATAATAATCTATGATAATACCTAAATCTGTCAGTGAAAGTCTCGTCAAAATCAGGTAAGCAGTCTCCGAGATTGACCCTGACAAAAAAAACAAGATTGAAAAGACGATTGATAAGGTTTTAATAATGTACAATTAACCATATAAGCTTAAGGAAAAGGTTTTACTTCAAAACGGAATCACGAGCAGACTCTCCTATTTTTTTTACATCTATGTACAGATTAAAAAAATGTTTACTTAATTTGTATACCAGTCACACATAGGTGTCACATGGTATTATCAGTTTATCCGAAAGTCTGAACGCATTAAAGGGGGAATAGTAGAACCCATAAATTTATTCTTTATCAGATCTACGAGACGATTCGATGTAGTCATGTCCGCCTGTCTGTCTGGATGGTGCTGCGCAATAGAGTATCAAAATTGACATGGGACGACATAGGGTAGCCCATATACAAACCAACCCCAATTTTTCGACTTTTTGTAAGTAAAGTTAGTTTTATCGCTGTCAATATCATCTTAAAAATTTACTTGGTGGCTTCTTATGAAGATATTCTTCAAATATATATATATCAATGGGTGCGATCACCCACTTGTAGTAGCCCCCATAGAAACTTACCGCCCATTTTTTATTTTGTATCAGAGAACTGCAATTGCTGTCTTTTTGTGACTTAGCGTATATGCACAGACAAAACATCGTGCTCATAATACAGGAGTATATGCTGCGTGCATGTCAACGGACAAGATTAAAATAATGAAAATTGTTACAATACGTTAGACTCAAATGAACAGCTGCTTCGAGTGGAAAATTGATTCGTATCTTTCGCTTGTTTGTTTTCAATTCGTGCCTGTGTTAATGTGTGCTTCGATCACGTCTGCTTTGATTTGGTTCGCTCTTTGTTTGGCGCATGTACCCTGTACGCTAAGGGACAATATATTGAATAATAGATTATGGAATTATCATTTTCTTTCTATTTTTTTTATACCATTCACACATAGTGTGAAATGGTATTATCAGTTTGTCTGAAAGTTTGTAACGTATTAAAGGATCCATCGTAGACCCCATAAAGTATATATATTCTTGATCAGCTCGACGAGACGAATCGATCTAGCCATGTCCGTATTTTTATGCTATCCAGTTGAAATTTTGCACATATACTTTTTTTATTGTAGTTCAATAGAGTATCAAGATTGACCTGCCGCGCGTACTATTTGGGGTAGCTCCCATACAAACCTACTGCCCACTTTTGACTTTTTGTAAGAAAACTTCTTTATTAAAGTCTATATTAGGTTGAAATGCAATGTGGTGCCTTTTTACGGTCAGCCGCTTGACATACATAGACTAACGGGCGTGGCCCGCCCACTATTTGGGGTAGCTCCCATACAAACCAATGGTCAACCTTTGACTTTTTGTAAGAAAAACTTTTTTTTAAATTTTGATGTAGCCCCCGTAGAAACTCACCGTGCAATTTTGTGTTTTTTATGAAAAAATCCTTCATGCAGACCAATATTAGCTTGATATTTGATTTTGTGGATTTTAATAGACGACCGCTTCATATACATATACAAGGGGGCGTGTCCCGCCCGCTTTTTGAGGTAGTCCCATATAAACCCACAGTTCACTTTTGTGCATTTGTATGGAAAACGTCAATTTCAACTTGAAATTCGATATGGCGGCATCTTACACATCTACTACATCGCTTCATACACATCTACTAGTGATTTAAACCCCCACTTTTATGTATTACAATACTGTTTAAAGTTTCGTGTGAATGGTATTAGAGCTTCGGCTCAACCGAAGTTAACATTTTTTCTTGTTTTGTTTAAGATTTGTTTTTATTTATTAATATATATATATATAAAAAATGGAAGCATATATGTATGTTTGTATGTATATGTATGTATATTCCCTATAGACTCCGAAACCGCTCAACTGATTTTGATCAAATTTTGTGGCAATATTCAAAATAGTTCCGTGGGGTATCCTGTGAAGTTTCGTGGCGATTGGATAGACAGAACATTTTTTTTTAGATTTTTCTAATGACGATAGAGTTCAGCAACAACATTTGTTCCATTTGTTTGACAGTCACTTTTTCTCTTTATTTCAGTGTTTCATTCGTAAATAAATAAAATTGCAACCGATCGATTGACTTATTATCGCTTATTATTTTCATTTGAATTTCAATTCATTAGAATTCAAAAACAATGCCACCAAAGATAAGCATCCATTGGTATAAAAACCACAAAATCAAAAAAGATGTGCGAAAAAAGAGCAGCTGAAAATGCCGACGAACGCGAATCACTTTTGCAAAATCTTCTCGAATGGGCATCTACATCAAGTTGGCGTT
Organism: Leucophenga montana; assembly: GCA_035044765.1. Lineage (NCBI taxonomy): Eukaryota > Metazoa > Arthropoda > Insecta > Diptera > Drosophilidae > Leucophenga > Leucophenga montana. The sequence goes on from JAWNNQ010000307.1 coordinate 13,794, forward strand.
AAAGAAAGGTTGATAGGGGGAAGAAGTGGTATGAGATGTGGTGGTGGATCAAATCATTAATATTTGGTACCTATTATGAGTTCTATGCAATAGTACATATGCACATATGTATGTGCATACCTACATATATACATATATACATATATACATATATACATATATACATATATACATATATACATATATACATATATACATATATACATATATACATATATACATATATACATATATACATATATACATATATACATATATACATATATACATATATACATATATACATATATACATATATACATATATACATATATACATATATACATATATACATATATACATATATACATATATACATATATACATATATACATATATACATATATACATATATATACATATATACATATATACATATATACATATATATACATATATACATATATACATATATACATATATATACATATATACATATATACATATATACATATATACATATATACATATATACATATATACATATATACATATATACATATATACATATATACATATATACATATATACATATATACATATATACATATATACATATATACATATACATATATACATATATACATATATACATATATACATATATACATATATACATATATACATATATACATATATACATATATACATATATACATATATACATATATACATATATACATATATACATATATACATATATACATATATACATATATACATATATACATATATACATATATACATATATACATATATACATATATACATATATACATATATACATATATACATATATACATATATACATATATACATATATACATATATACATATATACATATATACATATATATACATATATACATATATACATATATACATATATACATATATACATATATACATATATACATATATACATATATACATATATATACATATATACATATATACATATATACATATATACATATATACATATATACATATATACATATATACATATATACATATATACATATATACATATATACATATATACATATATACATATATACATATATACATATACATATATACATATATACATATATACATATATACATATATACATATATACATATATACATATATACATATATACATATATACATGTATACATATATACATATATACATATATACATATATACATATATACATATATACATATATACATATATACATATATACATATATACATATATACATATATACATATATACATATATACATATATACATATATACATATATACATATATACATATATACATATATACATATATACATATATACATATATACATATATACATATATACATATATACATATATACATATATACATATATACATATATACATATATACATATATACATATATACATATATACATATATACATATATACATATATACATATATACATATATACATATATACATATATACATATATACATATATACATATATACATATATACATATATACATATATACATATATACATATATACATATATACATATATACATATATACATATATACATATATACATATATACATATATATACATATATACATATATACATATATACATATATACATATATACATATATACATATATACATATATACATATATACATATATACATATATACATATATACATATATACATATATACATATATACATATATATACATATATACATATATACATATATACATATATACATATATACATATATACATATATACATATATACATATATACATATATACATATATACATATATACATATATACATATATACATATAT
>JAWNNQ010000308.1:0-43051 GCA_035044765.1 Leucophenga montana
CTCCTTCTGGATGTTGTAATCGGACAAAGTGCGTCCGTCCTCCAGCTGCTTACCGGCGAAGATCAAACGCTGTTGATCTGGGGGAATGCCTTCCTTGTCTTGGATCTTGGCCTTCACGTTCTCAATGGTATCGGATGGCTCAACCTCCAAAGTGATGGTCTTGCCAGTCAAAGTCTTGACGAAGATCTGCATGCCACCACGCAGACGGAGCACCAAGTGCAAGGTAGACTCCTTCTGGATGTTGTAATCGGACAAAGTGCGTCCGTCCTCCAGCTGCTTACCGGCGAAGATCAAACGCTGCTGATCTGGGGGAATGCCTTCCTTGTCTTGGATCTTGGCCTTCACGTTCTCAATGGTATCGGCTGGCTCAACCTCCAAAGTGATGGTCTTGCCAGTCAAAGTCTTGACGAAGATTTGCATTCCACCACGCAGACGGAGCACCAAGTGCAAGGTCGACTCCTTCTGGATGTTGTAATCGGACAAAGTGCGTCCGTCCTCCAGCTGCTTACCGGCGAAGATCAAACGTTGCTGATCTGGGGGAATGCCTTCCTTGTCTTGGATCTTGGCCTTCACGTTCTCAATGGTATCGGCTGGCTCAACCTCCAAAGTGATGGTCTTGCCAGTCAAAGTCTTGACGAAGATTTGCATGCCACCACGCAGACGGAGCACCAAGTGCAAGGTTGACTCCTTCTGGATGTTGTAATCGGACAAAGTGCGTCCGTCCTCCAGCTGCTTACCGGCGAAGATCAAACGCTGCTGATCTGGGGGAATGCCTTCCTTGTCTTGGATCTTGGCCTTCACGTTCTCAATGGTATCGGATGGCTCAACCTCCAAAGTGATGGTCTTGCCAGTCAAAGTCTTGACGAAGATTTGCATTCCACCACGCAGACGGAGCACCAAGTGCAAGGTAGACTCCTTCTGGATGTTGTAATCGGACAAAGTGCGTCCGTCCTCCAGCTGCTTACCGGCGAAGATCAAACGCTGTTGATCTGGGGGAATGCCTTCCTTGTCTTGGATCTTGGCCTTCACGTTCTCAATGGTATCGGATGGCTCAACCTCCAAAGTGATGGTCTTGCCAGTCAAAGTCTTGACGAAGATTTGCATACCACCACGCAGACGGAGAACCAAGTGCAAGGTCGACTCCTTCTGGATGTTGTAATCGGACAAAGTGCGTCCGTCCTCCAGCTGCTTACCGGCGAAGATCAAACGTTGCTGATCTGGGGGAATACCTTCCTTGTCTTGGATCTTGGCCTTCACATTCTCAATGGTATCGGCTGGCTCAACCTCCAAAGTGATGGTCTTGCCAGTCAAAGTCTTGACGAAGATTTGCATACCACCACGCAGACGGAGCACCAAGTGCAAGGTAGACTCCTTCTGGATGTTGTAATCGGACAAAGTGCGTCCGTCCTCCAGCTGCTTACCGGCGAAGATCAAACGCTGTTGATCTGGGGGAATGCCTTCCTTGTCTTGGATCTTGGCCTTCACGTTCTCAATGGTATCGGATGGCTCAACCTCCAAAGTGATGGTCTTGCCAGTCAAAGTCTTGACGAAGATTTGCATACCACCACGCAGACGGAGAACCAAGTGCAAGGTCGACTCCTTCTGGATGTTGTAATCGGACAAAGTGCGTCCGTCCTCCAGCTGCTTACCGGCGAAGATCAAACGTTGCTGATCTGGGGGAATACCTTCCTTGTCTTGGATCTTGGCCTTCACGTTCTCAATGGTATCGGATGGCTCAACCTCCAAAGTGATGGTCTTGCCAGTCAAAGTCTTGACGAAGATTTGCATTCCACCACGCAGACGGAGCACCAAGTGCAAGGTTGACTCCTTCTGGATGTTGTAATCGGACAAAGTGCGTCCGTCCTCCAGCTGCTTACCGGCGAAGATCAAACGTTGCTGATCTGGGGGAATACCTTCCTTGTCTTGGATCTTGGCCTTCACGTTCTCAATGGTATCGGATGGCTCAACCTCCAAAGTGATGGTCTTGCCAGTCAAAGTCTTGACGAAGATTTGCATACCACCACGCAGACGGAGAACCAAGTGCAAGGTCGACTCCTTCTGGATGTTGTAATCGGACAAAGTGCGTCCGTCCTCCAGCTGCTTACCGGCGAAGATCAAACGTTGCTGATCTGGGGGAATGCCCTCCTTGTCTTGGATCTTAGCCTTCACGTTCTCAATGGTATCGGATGGCTCAACCTCCAAAGTGATGGTCTTGCCAGTCAAAGTCTTGACGAAGATTTGCATGCCACCCCGCAGACGGAGCACCAAGTGCAAGGTTGACTCCTTCTGGATGTTGTAATCGGACAAAGTGCGTCCGTCCTCCAGCTGCTTACCGGCGAAGATCAAACGCTGCTGATCTGGGGGAATGCCCTCCTTGTCTTGGATCTTAGCCTTCACGTTCTCAATGGTATCGGATGGCTCAACCTCCAAAGTGATGGTCTTGCCAGTCAAAGTCTTGACGAAGATTTGCATGCCACCACGCAGACGGAGCACCAAGTGCAAGGTTGACTCCTTCTGGATGTTGTAATCGGACAAAGTGCGTCCGTCCTCCAGCTGCTTACCGGCGAAGATCAAACGCTGCTGATCTGGGGGAATGCCTTCCTTGTCTTGGATCTTGGCCTTCACGTTCTCAATGGTATCGGATGGCTCAACCTCCAAAGTGATGGTCTTGCCAGTCAAAGTCTTGACGAAGATTTGCATGCCACCACGCAGACGGAGCACCAAGTGCAAGGTTGACTCCTTCTGGATGTTGTAATCGGACAAAGTGCGTCCGTCCTCCAGCTGCTTACCAGCGAAGATCAAACGCTGCTGATCTGGGGGAATGCCTTCCTTGTCTTGGATCTTGGCCTTCACGTTTTCAATGGTATCGGATGGCTCGACCTCCAAAGTGATGGTCTTACCAGTCAAAGTCTTGACGAAGATTTGCATGTTGAATGATACTGAAAAAAAAAATTGAAAAAAATCAATTTTAGTTTCAATGCATACATACAAGAATTTTTTATTTTTTTTTTTGGTACGGTTGGCTGCATCTATTTTGGCGTTTTCCACTGACCTACTTTAGATAAATTTTCAGGTAATTTTTTTTTTTTTTTGTTCTATAAATTTGTGTTTCCTTTTTTAAATTTAAAATTTTTAGTTTAGAATAAAACACCAAATGACATAAAACGAACGTGACTTGTAACAAAAAAAAAATCAAACGAACTTTCTAGCTCGACGCCATTTTTAATAAAATGTAAACGCAATTTTTGTTTTTTTTTTGTTTTGACATGCACAAATACCAAAGCCAATTTTTTTTTTTTTTTGTTTTGTTTTAATGAAAACGCAATTTTTTTACATACACAAAATACAAAGTTTTTTTTTGTAATGAGAAAGCATTTTTGTTTTTTCTTCAAATGAAAACACAATTCTTACATACACAAATACCAAAGCTATTTTTGTTTTTCTCTTTTCCTCTTAACGAAAACGCAATTTTTATTTCTTTTTTTTTTATGAAAACGAAATCTTTTTGCAAAGTAGTCAATTTTTTTATATGAAAACGCAAATAAACAATGCTGTTTTTGTTTTGCTTTAATGAAAACGCAATTTTTCGATAGCACAAAGAAAAAGTGAAGCCATTTTTCTTTTTAATGGAGACGTAATTTTTCACATGAAAAAAAAAGAAACCAATTTTTTTTTATGAAAATGCAATTTTCCACGGAAACAAATTCATTCTTTTTTTGTTTAATAACGCAATTTTTCAACAGCACGAAGAAAAAAAAAATCTCTTTTCTTTTAATGAAAAAACGTAATTTTTCACAGGAAAAATTTTCAATTTTTTTTTTTTTTAGGAAAACGCAATTTTTTTCGTATGAAAATACAATGCACAAAACCAATTTTTTTCCACTTTACTCACCTCAATGCAAAGTGATACACACCCACACAGAAACTTTTTTTTTTAACTATTCGCACTACAGCAGTTTTCTTTAATATTTTTTTTTTTTTTTGCTTTGATATCTGTATATATATTCTCCGTAATATCTTTTAATTTCCGTGTTGCGATACGCTCTCAACTAATTTCTCAGCTCGAATGATGAAATTTTCTGCTTTGAATGGAATATAAATGCTTGGAATACTAGTTCCGATTTGTACAAATTCAAAAAGGTATTTCGATGACTCGAACCGGTAATATTTGCCTACTCGCTTGCGCTTAAAGGCTTGTTTGAGTTTACTTTTAAAATACGCAAATAAGAAATTTTATATTATTACCAAGCAAAAGAGCAATAAAAAATTTGGATTTGAAATAAAAAATTATGCACAAAAAAACAAAGTTTTATGTTTTTGCTATCAATTTCGTGAATGCAATTTTTTTAAATGTTTCGCTTTGTTTCGCTCACACATTGGAAACATAAACCTTTGTTTCGTGTTGCCAGACTATACAAAATCATATTTAAAAAAAACATCTAGACGAGGTAGAAACCAAGTGACGCAATTCTAGTTGCAACTCAGGAAAACTTCTGATATCAATTTTGCGACAAAAGATTTTCATTTGTATTTTTGGAATTATTAATCATCAATTAACTGTAAGCATTTTCTTGAAAATTCGCCACCACATCGCAACATGTTGAACGCGCACGAAGTTTTGAGAGTTGCAATTAGGCTTTCGTCTCTTGGTTTTAAGCTCATCTCAAGAGGTTTTTTTATTTGACATCGATCATTTTAATAGTGAAAATGAATACAGTGACATGGCACGCCCACTTTTTCCTATTCGTATGTAAATGTTTCTTATTGCAGTCAATATCACCTTAAATTATTGGCATTGTGGGTTCTAATGAACTCTATACATATATATTTATATTTAAGTCCAGTTTTTGGTATAGCCCCCATACAAACCAATCGCCCATTGTTGATTTTTGTATGGAAAACGTTTTTTTTTGCTGTTAATATCGACTTGAAAATTGACATGATGGCTTCTAATGGACGGACGCTTCACATAAATGTCAAAGGGCATGTCCCGCCCACTTTTGGGGGCAACCCCCATCCAAACTTATCGCCCACTTTTGGAATTGTGTATGAAAATGTATTCTTATGGGCAAGAGCTTCACAAATAGAGAACAAGGTGTGATTTCGTCTTTTTTGGGGTAGCCTTACAAACCCACCACCCACTTTTGGGATTTTTCATCAAAAACTTTTCTATTTCAGTCAAAATCAACTTGACATTTGACACGGTAGTTACATATGGACGGACGCTTTTCATAATTACCAAAGGGCGTGTACGCACACTTTAAGTGCGTACACGCCCAACAAACTTACTTTACAAACTTTTAGGTTGTTCGATTTTACAAACAAATTTTTCTTTACACGTGCCAAGTTCGCAGCTTGAAACTTCATGAAATTTTTCTTATTTTAAGTAACGATTGTACGAGGCATATCCAGAAGGTAAGTGTACTGAGGCTCTCACGTCCGGAGGGATTTTGTTTTCGCCATGTTGCCAACACTGCAGTGTAGCTTGACTTCTCCCCTTTGCAACGAGACCGGTTCGAGGTCAGTACGTTGAGAACTGTCGACGCGACAACACGTTTTGTGAACAATGACAATCCAGTCTCCCGCCAAGTGCGAAATACGGGGCGTCATCCGTTATCTCGTTTGGAAGAGAAAACCTCCGTTTGATATTTATAATGAGGTGAAAACTGCATATGGTGATAAAGCTATGAATCGTACGAGTGGTGTCGCGAGTTTAAAAACGGTCGTACTCGTACGTCTGTGCATGATGATCAGAGGAGCGAAAGACCTTACATTGTGACTGACGAAATTGTGGAAAAAATCAAAAATGCGCTCCGTGACGATCGCAGATTGACTGTGGATGAACTTTCTGCGATGTTCCGCAAAATCTCCAGATCTCTACTACACGAAACAATCACAGAAACCCTCGTATATCCGAAACTGTCTCCGAGGTGGGTCCCAAATGGTTGGCGGGAAACTACTTTGAGGAAGGCATCAAAAAATTGATACCCCACTTCACCACCTACATAGAGAGGAATGGTGGCTATGTCGAAAAATAGCTTACATTATGTACTAAAGTATCACCTAATTTTTTTCTTTAAATAAAAAATTTTAAAACCTACAAAAATTCAGCAAACTTACTTTTTGCATATGCCTTGTATAATAGCATCTAAGAATTCGGTTAAAAGAGCTTTCAAAAATATTAATCCGCTTGGCCACTGTAGCCAATTTAAATCTGACCATTTTTTAGTCTCTCCCACCAAAATGCGCCATTTTCAAGAAAGTTGTAAAACAAAAGTTTTTTACGTTTTTTGTGTACTAAAATGATGTGTTATAAAATTTTAGGTTTTTTAAAGGATTCAAACACACACACAAACTATTTATTTAATTCGCCGAATATTTCAAAAATTCATTAAATTTTATACGGGTAAGAAATAACATTCGCCCGACGAGCTCCAATGCCCCTTGATAGTGTTTATTTTCAATACCTGTATTTTGGACTATGGTAATCCGATTTTATGCGTTTTAATATTTTGCTCATATACATAATGTACTTTTCAAGACTTTTTTTTTTTAAAAAAGGTATATTACACGTCTTGAATGGACAGGTAAGTAAAAACTTTGTTATTGTGCGTATTGTATAGTGCTCGTGCTGCAGCCACACTGAGGTGGGCTTTTTGTCACTTGCACGGACTACCGTTCACAATGATATATGTATGTATGCGAAATTCAAGAATTACAATGCTATATCAATAGTAATATTAGTAGTATTTTTGTCAATATGGAATTTGGTTTTAGCTTTTATTATTATTTTGTAGGTATTTATACAAAGTTTTACAGTATTTTCTTGACATATTTAATTGTATTGCTCAAAAGTCTGGCAACGTGCGTATTTAATAACTGCGCAATATTTACTTCCAGTGTGCTGCGTTCTTTCCAGTTTAATATGTATATACATGTATGTAGATACATACAAATACTTTTGTTGTTTACACAAAAAAAAAAATGAAGTAAAATGGCTTTTCTTTTCTTTTTTGTGTTCATTGACTTTTATAGTATGTACAAACATACACATGTATGTATGTATGTAAATATGTCGGAACTAAGTAAAAACAAACGCATTCTCAACCCTCACCTAATAATGCATTATCATCGAGATACGGAAAATAATGGAGTTGAAAAACTCTCCCTCTCTACATATGTACATATATATATGTACATATGTGTATACATATACAAGAAATGTACAAAAATAATCGCATTTCTTGACCGCCATTGAATTTGATAACGGTAAATAGAATAGAGAGGCGAAATATATACAGTGGCTCACACCTTATTTCGTGCAGGCAACAAAAAAAAAAAATTTCTAATGGCTGTAACTTGCAAACTATAAAAGATATCAAAAAAATGTAAACGCCATATTGTTTAACAATGTATTTATTATTAAAATATATACATATATAATACGTTTTTTCTTAAATATCTAAAGTTTGAAACTTAATAAAAAAAAAAAATAAACAATTTTTGTGCCACAGCTGATTTCGTGCAGATTATTTAAGTCATGTTTACGAGTGAATGGCGCGCCGTAGAGCTGTGCTTCTTCTTTCATATGTTTAGCCATTACCACAGATTAGAACAATTGTTTAAAGCGATCGTTTTAATTTAAGCAAATCCGCTACTGATTTTAGCCAAGGGTAAACGTACAAGCATAGAGCAGCGAGAATTGGTGTTAAAACACTTACAGGATGGAAAAAGTTAGCGGGAAATCGCCAAAATGATGATGATGATGAGTTCGACTACCGTTCAGTAACATAATTGGAGCGCTTCGTTCACGAAAATCGTGTGGAAGATAAAGGCCGGATAGCACCAAATAAAATTTTTACTGTAAAGGACGAGCGACTAATCATCCGCAAAGTGAATGAGAACCCCAAAATATCGGGGCTGAACGGGAACAAGTTCTAGACCCAGAAACTGTGCGCCGGGTGCTGCGTCAACATGACTTTAATTGTCGAGTAGCACGAGAAAAGATGTTTATTAATAAGAAAAATCAGCTGTGCCGGCTAAACTTTGCCAAGGACCACGTTATGAAGCCACCATCATGCTGGCAACGATGTTATCTTCGCAGATGAGTCCAAATTCAACATTTTTGGATCGTATGGGTTGCAGTATGTGTGGCGCAAGCCGAATACGGAGCATCACAATAAGCACCTTATGTCAACAATAAAGCACGGTGGTGGAAACGTAATGGTTTGGGCCTGTATGTCAGCTTCAGGGATTGATAATTTGCGTTTTCATTGATGCAATAATGAATAAAGATGTGTAGCTAAGCCTGCTGAAATCATATTTGTTACAAAGTGCCGCTGGGTTGGGCATACGTATTCGTTTTCATCGATTTCCAATAAAAATAACCTAAAATCTGTGATTCTGGAAGAATGGCAAAAGATAACACCAGAAACAACAACAACAAAAAAAGTTGGTTGACTCAATGCAAAACAAACTTAAAGGTGTTATTAAGCAACAGGAAGGCCACACCAAACACTAATTTTAAGTTATATAATAAATAGGCTGTGGCACAAAAATTGTTTATTTGTTTTTTTTTTATTATTTAAGAAAAAACTTATTACACATACACTGCCAAATAGAGTTCTATGTTGAATGGTATATTTTTAACATTTTTTGTTTTTTTGTTTTTTTGTGAGAGAACCTCAAAAAGTGGTAAATTTTTATCGCTCAAATTGTGACTTATATTAAGTTGATAATATAAGTCACAAATTTTTTGAAAAATGTAGTATCAAATAAGTTTTTATAATGCTTTAAGGTTAATTAATAGTGTGTGTATAACCACCTTCATTTGAAATTACTTCATAAATTCGGTCAGGATTTGAATCGTAGAGAGCCTTTAGATATTCCAATTACACTTCGCTCCAGGCGTTCTTAATGGCAGATTTTAATGATTCAACGTCCTCCAGATTGGTAGACTATACGCGAAAGCCATCTCCACAAATTCTCTATAATGTTGACATTATGAGAGTACGGAGGCCACTCCATTAAGTTCACATTTTGGTCACTTATCCACATCTTTACTACTCGATCAGTGTGGATTGGGGTATTATACTGTTGAAACGTCCAAGGCAATGGCTCGAAAAGGTTGGAGAAATGAGGGAATGCATTTTGGAGCAGCTCTTTGTATTTAATTGCATTCATCTTAGATGAAACGAATTGAATATCAAATGTACCATAATAGGATATGGACCCCACACCATTTAACCCCCCCCCCCCTCACGACTATGGTGACGGGTCAAATAGTGTTCTTCATTTCTTATATCATGAAAGTAGTAGTTGAATCCATCTGGTCCATCCAAATTAAAGCGTTTTTCATCAGATTAAAGCGTTTTTCGTCAGAAAAAACGATTTCATGCCACTCCCTATTCCATGCCATGTGACTTCGAGCAAAAAGACAGCGAGCCTGCTTCCGAATGTCGGTAAGCGGTGGCTTTTTTTTATAGTTTTAATCTCTTCACATTTTTTGCTGGCGGATTACTCGTCTTACGGTAATTACACTAGCATTTACACCCAAATTTTGTAGAATTTTGGCTGCAGAACACTTTGAGTTTGAAGCTTCTCGAATGATCTTTCGCTCCTCGCAAGGCGTAAGTGCTTTATAGGTGGGTTTTTTCATATTTTTTCCGTAAGTCGATGGGTTTCTTAGACAATGACAAACAATAAACTGACTTCTAGAAATGTTTGTTGCGATTTGTCTAGTTGAAAGATTGCTTCCTCGGTACGACAATATTTTGCCTCTTTCTCCCAAAGTTAATGCTGCTAAAGTTAATGAAACTAAAATTACAGCTCCAGAGTCTATTATGATGATGCTTGTTTTATTTTATTACTAAATAGTTCGGTTATTTTTAGATTAAACCGTGTATATGTATGAGTATATATACGCTATCTTTCCAGGGGAAAACATCGTAATGCTCAACAAGATGCTCTGTTTCTTTCATTTATTGAAAGTAACCCAAAACATTGCCAAAAATGTTTGCAAGTGTGATAGAGTAGCGGTGGAATCTGCATGGCGGCAGTTAGCAGACGATTTAAATAGCTGCGGTCTACCAATAAATACATCGCTGGTTGGCAAAGTGTATGTACATGTCTCTATTCATTTGAGGTTGTACGTAAATTAAATATATCAGGTGTGGAAGGACTGGAAAATTGCAATAAAAAGGAAAATTGCTCAAAACAGGCGGAGGGCCATTCACAAGCGAAGTGTTGACATCAATAGAAGAAGCCATTGCTGTTGCTATTGATTTGTTTGGTGCGGTGAATGGTATTTCTGGGACTCAGCCTTTTGGGTTGGATGAGAAGCATATGTGCTCAAATGCATTGTCAATAAAACAGCTGGACAACAAAGTTAAAAGATATATATGATATTTATACATACATATGTATGTGTTGTGACTTTCTTTCTTATGGAAAATATGGACGACAGCACGAAAGCAAATATTTCACAAACGCTTGTTGAGAGTATTTCACCTGTTGCGAAGAAGATAAAGCTGGACCACACAAACCTCACCGAGCTGGTTGTGCAAAAGAAACATGCTTTGAAGGAAATAGCACAGGAGCTGCGTTCTCAAGAGAAGAAAACAAAGCTGAGCGCACAGAAGCCAAGACTGATGCATTGCTGATAATGAGTAATCAAATTTGCACCCTTATGCAGCAACACGTTGAAGAGCGCAAGGGGCATAATAATATAATGAAAAATTGTTTAAACAAAATGTCAGATTAATGAAATTAAAATTAGAAACACAAATTAAATAAAACTTCATTAGTGCTCAATAAAATTCATGGTTAATCCCATTAAGATGTAAATAGAGATTAGCAAAAGTACCCGACTATTACCCGACTGTTGCCCGACTAACGACGTTGCAAAGAATATGCAATTTCAACTCGTATATAATAGGCTATTCACACTAGCCAACATCTAACAATTACCATCTTGTGACAGTTTCAATTACATCACTATAATTTTTGTAATTCACAACGAAAACGTAAACAATGTGACCGCAAATGAATGACAACTAACTACTAAGAATGTCTGAAACATGTGAGCTGAAAAAAATATAATAATATTGTTTTTGTGATTAATTCAAAGTACTTAAATTTTTAGTGAGCCCAAATAAATCTGCTAATAGTTATCTGGGAAGAGTATATTGCGTTCATTTGTAAACGGTTATATGCACATTTTTCAGACAGGAAAAGAAAAAAATTTGACCGAGTGGAAGAGCTCCATCTGCATGGCCTCACTACGAGAAGTTGCACTCCATTTTGGGCACTTTTCGGAACCACAATGCAGAGCAGCCGACGCTGAATAACCATAGTGCATTCTAATCATTTAAGTGTAAAATTATTTAATTTATAAGCGCATTATGCTTTTATTGCAGATTTAGCTGAGTACATACTTGATGACACGATTGAGTTTGAGCCAGAATCATCTTGCTGCAGAACCAGGACCAAGGCTGAAAACGCAAGCACTGTTGGGCCTCAAGCAAAACATTCCAAGACGGTTAACCAAACGGAGCTGTTGAATTTAACTCGTTAAAGGCTTGAAGTACAAACAAAAAACAGCTAAAGTCTCAAGAGGAGCACCAAAAAGCGCAACAAGAGCTACTTAAGGAGTTAGCATCCAGCACAGCCGCCTTTTAATCCGAATTTCTGGGATTCCTACGAGGATCTAACAATTAGAATTTAATTGAAAATCAAAATTCTTGTGTCTTTAAATTTGATTTTACTGTACGTTTCTATTATTGACAAATTATGTTGATTATAATGTGAGAAAGTAATGCTTCGGTGTGGCTGTTCCCGCTTGTCATTTGCAACGATTATCCAATTATCGTTGATGCTGCTGTTCTGGACATTTAAAACATTATGAAATATGCAGCAAGTCAAGATAATGATGGTGTTGTTTTTTGGATGGCTATCAAGCTCTTTAAATGCCCAAATGCATTTTCTGCGACTCGTCTGAGTTTCGACAAATTGTAGTTGAATAGGTGTTGAGCTATAGATGTTGTTGTTGCAAAAGGATATGGCTTCATTATCTTCCTTGAAAACCGAAAGGCAGAGTCTCCAATTAACACCACGGGAGCTTGCACACCACACTTTTCCCTAGATTTTCCCTCAAGCAACGGCGACGACTCAATCATTTTACTAAGAATAGATTTTTGGTATATAAGAGAGTTATTACATCGAACTGGGGACCCGACAGAACTGGGCAGCTAGGAGTTAGACAGAGTAAATTTGTGTATGATGATATCTTACTGGAAATCCACTAGCACAAATAGTACCAGCCTTTGTAGTTATGATGATCGTTTGCCTCAAATGCTGATGGTTTTATCTCAATGTGGCATCCATCTTAATTAGAATTAAAGAATTAAAGAATTCAAATTAAATTATTAAATACAAATACATTGTGAAAGGCAATATGGTTTGCCCACCAATTGCACCTAGGCACTGTGGAAGTCCAATGGCTTCAAACCTCTGGACACACATATAGATTTTTTCATCTGTCAGGTAGTTGTGCATCATGTAATCATCTCTGAATTCAGCAATAAGTGACTTGCAAAATGCATGCAGAATATTGCATTGCAGACATTATAGGGTACAACGCCTAACAACCTGCCTGTTGCACGGTATTCCTAGGATAAACCGCGGGTCTACAGTGCTATTCTTTTTTCCAATGGTATTTCGGAAATTCGTGTCATTTTTTTTAACACTTCTAGCCGACCTATAAGTATAATAAAAGTAGTCTTCTCTATTCGAAAACTTTCTTTTAAAAACTGCTCGTTATTGTCGGGCACGTCCTTTACCCAAAACGTGCCAAACCGCTACTAAAATATGAAATTGTTACTTGTGATATGAAGTTTGCAGCATTTATTTAGCACTTACAAACAACCAAACACTTCATGGCACCAGCAAATGTAATGACAAATGTAAGCTATAGCCCGTTATACTACGTTTCGTGCAGAAGAGTGTCGTAGATTAAATCTATGTTGTCCAGTTCCTGCAGTTGGATGCCTACAAGGAGTCATCACATATGGTTTCGAAGAATAACCAGAGTCAGCAAGACTCAGTCACCCTGATACTCAGTCACCATCTTCAAAATTCCTCTGGAGAACTTCTTTTGCTTTACTTCTTTTCCATACGACCAAATCGTGGCTGGATCCAGTCATCAATATAGAGAAATTTCAGGTTGTAATCACATATCTATGCATTAAAAGTATATATGAAACATAAAGATCAAACATAAAGGACGAACATTGCGTTTAAGATAAAATAATCCTTACGGTTGTAATATTTAGATTCATTCTCATACGGATTCATTAATTTCATATGCGCTTCGTCAATGCAACCTATAACGCTGGGTATCCCGAATATCGTAAATAAATGGTTTTTGGACTTTAAAATCATGCCTGCATTTTGTTTCAATTCAATAAACTTTTGGCAAAGAGTTTTTTCCAGTAAGGGCAGCATTTCCCATAAAATTTTGCAAACTAAATGCCTTTATAGCCGCAAATCACAAACTTTACCAACTACTCTCTGGTATAAGAGTATTTTTACGAGTATCTATGACAACTCTAAACATGGCTGTGAACTAAACACAACTTTGTCGGAAATATACGAGATTTCTGTGACAATTACGAAATTTCTTTGTGAAATACAAATCCACTGAAATTCCCGCCCACTTCTAGAATTTTGAATGAAAAAGTTGTTTTATTGTAGTAAACTATTGAACCTGGCATGCGTTGCTCCGTCCCACAGTGGGACCGAGGCGCGAGCTAGCTAGCTAATTAATACGTCACGCAAATGCAAAGATATTTTATTGAAATTTGGAACTTAAGCTTTTCAGTTAAAAATACATATTCAGTTCAGTACATTTCAGCAAAATCGGCCGACTATTTCTCATACCTCCCATATAACCCTTAATTTTAAAATGATCTCAATGTTGATATGTGCTGTAGTTCTAAAGTATTCATTATTTTTTCATACCTTCTTTTCATTTTTTCTAAGTAATTTAATTAAATTAACAACAAAATTAATGTTCAACTTATACGAGGGCTGCTATTTATATTTCGGGAACTGGCAAAACAATAATGTCAAAAGCTAAAATCTGGCAACACCATAATAAAGTTTGACATTTTTTGGCATAAACATACTCACAAAGTTTTGATGTACAATTGCTATTTGTTTTGTTTACAGTGAGTTAAGAAAATCAATTTGGCCAAAAAATGGAAATTTCAAGAGAAGGTTTTCGTTGTGCTTATTTTTCACAAATTTCGACGTGGATTATCTCAACAAGAATGTGTCAATGAACTCAGTTCTTTGTATGGCGATAAAGCACCATCGAAAACCACAGTATATCGCTGGTAAAGTGAATTCAATCGTGGTCGTATCTCGGTTGTTGTGCCCAAAAACATCAATGCAGTGCGTGAACTGATACTGCAAGATCGTCATGTGACATATCGTGAGATAGAGGCATCCTTGCACATTAGTTCCACTTCAATATATTCGATTTTGCATGAACACTTAGCTGCAAAAAAAAAATTTGCTCGCGTTGGATACCCCATAATTTATCAATCGCTCAAACAAAGTCTCGCGTCGATTGGTATTTCAAAAGACGTGTATAAAATCGTGACAGGTGACGTATCATGGATCTATGCATATGAGACTGAAACAAAACAGCAATCGACCGTGTGGGTATATACCAAGACGAGCCCAATCCAAAAAAAGTTGTTCGTGGAAGAAGCACAGCGAATCAAATGATCGCCTGTTTCTTCGGCCGAATGGGTCATGTGGCCACTGATCCGCTTGAGCAACGTAGGACGGTCAATTCTGTGTGGTACACGACATTTGTTTGTCGGAAGTCTTCGGAGAAATTCGTAAAACCAACCGCCAAAGACGAATCATTCTCCATCATGACAATGCGAGCTCTCACACATCTCGTCAAACAAGTGCATTTTTGAGCAGTCAAAACATCGAATTAATGACTCATCCTCCGTACAGTCCTGATTTGGTACCCAATGACTTCTTTTTGTTCCCGAGTATCAAAGTTAAACTGCGTGGTCAACGATTTACGAGCGCCAAAGAAGCAGTTGAAGCGTTCAAAAACCATGTTTTGAAGGTATCTCAAGAGAATGGAAAAACTGCTATGACAAATGGTTTGAACGAATGCAAAAGTATATTGATCATCAAGGGGAATATATTTAAAAACAATAAAGCCAATTTCATTTAAAAATCTTTGTTATAATTTGCTATTCCCGAAATATAAATAGTACCCCTCGTATATTAACTGTTATTAAAAAAATACTTAACGTTAATTCACTCTAATTCTATTTAAGTTTTATCTAGCAATAAACTGCACACCTCTTCATCAATTTTGAAAGTTTTGCTCAATTGCTTTGAAAACCTTTTAGCTATTGATGTAATAAATTGGATCAAATTAGGAAAGTATAGCGTTAAAAATGTCCTCATTGTATTTTTCCTACAATTTGTTCAGGTGTGGTGCTGGCGTATATTGCGGAAATCTTTATTTCTAGCTTCAAGAGCCTCTTCCGACATCATTCCTATTGGAAGTGGAACCTGAGCTATTATTTCATCCCCGTGCAATAAAATTTTATGGATCAAGCACGGGTATAAATCAACGAAAATTTGTGCCGTTTGCATTGCGTATTTCCGAAAAGCGTCCGGATCAATTTCATGACCGGAGGCCATCGATCGCAATAGCACGCTGAATCGGTATAATAATGATTCGCTGACTCCCGTAATCTCAGCTGCCAAAATTGGATCCTGAAAAAACCTTCTGGCTATATTGCCATTATTTATCGTGCCAACCCCAGCAATTGGAATGTCCACAAGCAGTGACATTTCTTCCCGCAGCCTTTTTTGAACCAGTAATTTTTTTTTGGTCGGTTACATTCTTAGCACCACTTAGAATTTTCAACATTTTAATATGCAGTCTATATGATATGTGATATATGCATTCTAAACATCTGATCCATGCGTGCAGAGTTGAGAGGCCGAACTTGTACAATTGTTGATTTTGCGGAAGCATTTTCACAACATGTAGATCGTTCATCAATTTTGGTTTTGCATTGCAAATTCCACAAGTCTGAGTTGATGATTCAGAAACTACACTGAAAATCTTTCCATCAATCTTTGTCATGTGGAACTTGTGATAAATTTCAAAATTGTTTACGTTTGTCGGCGCAATAATCCGAGATTTGTTGCTCAATATTTTCTATTTCCTTGCGTACCAGGACGGCGGATTATTTTTGGCATATGATTTTGATTGGTCTACAAAACCGAGTTGCCATATAGTTTGTGATCCTGCCAGCAATTTTAATGGTATAAGACATATGGCGAATAAATACTGGTCGATCATGTTGGAGCGATTATCACTATAACTCTGCTACCATAAGTTCTTCGCACGAGGAAACCTTAAATATTTCGGAAACCTTTTGGACTTGACTTCCACTACTACAATCTGCAAACGATTTGCCAGGGCGGCCCGCACAACTTCGTTTTTGAATGAAAATAAATGGTGTGTCTAAAAACTGCTTACTTTTATTTCTTCATCTGTTTGCCTTGGTGCATCAATATTCGCAAAAACATAATTTTCGAGCGACATATTTCTCTCGTAATTAACCTTTTTCTTGCGCCATACCGAAAAAAGTGCTCGCTTTGAAACCGACATAGTAGCTAAAATAACTAATATCTTGTAAAATTTGCATTTCCGAGGCTTCATATTGAAGATTTATAATCACAAAGACGCACATTTTCACTAAAACTAAGAACTAGCACCAATAAACAAGAATCTAGATTAATTTTACTCCACAAAAAGTTTTAAAAGGTAATTTGAGCCTTAATACCACAATGGCTCAATTCCAACCAATTTCCAGGGAACTACAACATAAGACAGTCCACGCAAATATTTTTTTTTAGACAATATATAGCTTGAACTCCAAATAAAAAAAAGAAACTTGATAAAAATCGAAAAATTTTAGATTTTACTTTAATTTGCTTTGTCGCATACAACAGAAACTGAAACTGAAACGAAACTGAAACTGATTTTCAGTTTCTGTTGTAAATGTATTCAGTTGCAGTTTCAGTAGGGGGTTGCCGCATAAACTGAACTGAAACTAACAAAAAACAACAACAACTCGAAAAACTCGTGTTGCTAATGCGAGTGTTGCAAATAGTGAATGGCAAAACAGCTGATTTTCTGTCATTCAGTAACAGAAAGAAGTCAAAAGTACTTCTTTCAGTTTCAGTTGCTAATGTACTGAATTCAGTTTCTGTTGCTGCGGATGACAGAATTCTAAAATTCTGTTTTAGTTTTAGTTTCCGTTGCTAATGTACTGAATTCAGTTTCAGTTTCTGTTGTATGCGACAACAGGCCTTTACACCATGCAAAAGTGAAAAACGTAAAGCAGCAATGCACCAAACCATATGATCACTTTAAAAGCTGCAGCTGTGCCAATTGCGATTATTATGAAAAAAAAAAAAACAACAACATTACAATCATCCCTGGGCGCTTAGTTATCGATATTAAAACATTTTTTTGGCGCCAAACGTATTTTCAAAATTTGAATTATTCAGCGCTGGCTCGCGCCCCACTGTGCGTCCACTTTTGCTATTATATTGTTGCACTACCAACAGTTTTTTCAGTAAATATTTTTTTTTACGGTGTACCAAAGCACATCCATCTGCGTTCTAGATTTAACAAATCTATGCATCAAATTTAATCCAGCTACTTTCAATAGTTTCGATTTTCTTTAACTTCATTATTGGGAGGAAGGCGGCTATGGTAGTGCCAATTTTTCCAGTACATCTTATTTTCCACCTTTCCCTTTACGTGCATATACCAAATCTCAGCTGTGCCACCGCTTATTTTTCGGAATATCTTATTTGTCTTATTTGTTGCTGAGATATAATGAACCAAAATATAGTAGATATTCTGGTGAACTTAACTTATCACTTCTCTCTGTATAATATAGTTACTAAGATGCAACGATTTGGCATTTCTCTTATATGGGAGCGAGGCACCACCCATCTATCTACCGGTGCCTTTTACCTATGAACCAAATTTAATACAGCTGTCTGCAACGGTTTTTGAGACATAACCAATTTTTGTGTTTTTTTTTTTTTTTTTTTTTCTTATAAGAGGCGAGGCGTGCCACCACCAATGTACGTGTATTCTCGGCGGCCTTTACTTATGAACCAAATTTCATCCAGCTGCGTTCAATAGTTTATGGGATAAATATATGTATATTCCATACCTTCCTCTGGAATTTGCCTGACTATTTATGAAAACCAATTGAAAATTCCAGCAGTAGTTTCTGAGATTGGAGGTAACATACAGACATGAACGGCAGTCAACTTCAATTTATATATGTATAGATTAATATCAAAATTAGCTACAATTAGTTTCTTTTTTGAGTCTCCTGCACCGATAAGTCAAGCTCTTGTTAAATTTTGTGATTAGGACAAAAATAATATAGTTGCCCGATTCGGGAATAGTACCAATCGGGAAAGTATCAATTAATTTATCATTAAATATATATACCTAAACCTAATATATACTTGCACATATACCTAAACCTTACTCGGGAACCTGCCAGGAAACAAATTGAGAATCATTGCATTATTTTTTTGCAATTGGAGGTAACATACAGACATGAAAAGCAGGAGATTGAAAGCAGGAATTTGAAATAGTGGCTTTTCATGGACGAACGCTCGACACATATATATATACCCCTATTTTGAATGTGCGCCCCAATGACCACTTCTGAGATTATGCATGAAAAACTTTTTTTGCTTCAGGCAAAATCAACTTGACGAAAACAATTTTGGACATGACCATTTTCCATTTTCCATCTCTTATTTTGAATTATTTTGACAATGTGAAAAAAAATCTCATACGTAAACAATATTTTGAATATTCGCTTCGCTCTTTTTCAATTGATTGCAATAACAAGAGTTGCAATAAAAACCAGAGAAACCGAAAAAACCGAGGAAGAAAAGTATCCAAATGAAACGCCTGCGAAACGAACAAGCGAATAATTTACATATTGATTATAAATTAATGGATATTCTGCGGACTGTAATATTATTGTATTATTACTTATTATTTTTGTTTTTGTTTTGTATCGCCGTGGCAAAAATAAAAAAATAAAAAAATAAATATAATGTAAATTTTATGTTGTTTCATTGAAAAAGACATCCTACAGAGAAAATTTTAACAAGAAACAAAACGTGTGCAAACGAATTTCTTTTGATAGAATCGCTTAAATTCCAACTTATTGTGTATTTGTTCATCTCTTACATATTTGCTGGGCTTTTGTGGTTATCGCGAAATAAAGTGGCGTGAGTATTAAGTGGAAGTATTAAGTGTGTTTAAGTGTTTACAAACTAAAACGTGAAAAAGGACATTATTTTTTTATACGAAGAAATCATTTTTAGAACGAAACGTTGGATACCAAGTAAGGGAAAGATAACAAACGATTTTGCATCTTCTGCACAAGTAGAGCTAAACATATTCGTCCGTCCATTTGTCTGACTGAGAGTAAAATTCTCTGTCTAAAAAAGACTTAAACCAACCAAACTCATGGTATAAACTGTCTACGTACCGTACGTACTGTTATAAAAGTAAGTTGAAATTTTATAGCTCGCAACGGTTTCACTGCAGTAGTAGGCTAGGTTATGTTAGGTTATAATGGTTGTGTGAATTACAAACGCCCACCCAGCACTGCGGCCGCACACGACCCTTTGTGATACCACATGAATCTCCTTTGGCACTTGAACCCTATCCTTTTTACAACCATTGGTAATCTTTTACAAACTTCACTTAAGTTTTGATCTCTTGCTTAATAGTTTCAGATATGTCATTTAGGAAGTAGTATCCAAGGTGCCCAGTTACATAGAAGGTGATGGAGAGTTTCGTGTACTACGCAATTATCACAGCTTCTACAGAATTCTTGTGAGGAGGCCCTCAGTTTCCTAGCATGCTAGCCTGTGTCCTGTTACTACTCCTATTAAGATCGATACATTTGTGTTACTCATCAAAGTAGGTATTGGGTTATTTTCCGGTCATACTTAGGCTACAATTGCCTTGAAGTGCTACACGTGGTAAGACCACATACTGTTTATTGTCCTAATAGATTTGGTTTTGATTTGTAGCTTGCACTACTTATCCTGTCGAATATGGGTCGTTATACCTAGTCTTGCAAGTTCATCTGCTATACAGTTACCCTCAATATTACCCCACCACTTACTCTTTTTTGCAGTTTCGAGCCGTTTGTGAAGATCTTAACGATTTTTCTATTTCTATTTCCTGTTTCTGTCCCTGCCAGTCTTGTCGGAAAGGGATGCGAACATCGAAATTCTTACTGAAGTCCAGTATACGGATACAATAATCTGTACTTCAGGATAGGTCTCTTACTCCTTTCACGATTGTTTAGTGTCCCGTTATCACACCATTCCAATAACCACATTCTCTAAGCCTGATGGCCGTTATTATTGCATTTGCGCTCTTTATTCGATCGATTGGAAGGAGATGTAATATCGTACATATTTAGCACTTCCGTTGGTGTAGTGCGCAACGCCCCACTAGAACATAATTGTACACTTCGTTTCACCTTTTTCAAGCTGTTTCTGCTTGAGTCCTTTCCACCATACTATTATGCCGTACATGAGTATTGGTCTCACAACAGTATTGGTATAGAGCCAGTTTATTATTGCTGGAGAGAAACGCCATCTTTGAACTATGGCTTTTTTGCACGCGAAGAGCGCTACTTTTTACTCTTTCTGTTATGTTATCATTTTATTAGAAGTTTCCTATCCATTATTAGACCCAGTAATTAAATTGAAGTACTCCATTCAATTTGGGAAGGATTAATGTGGGTATATGGTACCTTGTTGAAAATAGTATAAGATTTGTCTTAGTACGATTTACTCCCAATCCTGAAGACTCTGCCTAGTTAGAAATGTCCATCAGTGGTGTTTCCATTAGGTCACATGTTTGTCTGGGAATGTGCCACTTATCCGCAGAAGCTATAACGCGATAGCCACCCGCTTTTCTGCGCCTAAGCATCCTATCGATCGCTGTGGATTGATTAGGCCTACCAGTGAGTCATTTATTACCAGATATGTCGTAGCATCTGTAATAGCTTCCGGACTGAGGTTGTTATAAGCTCCATCTATTTGCAGGAAGGTTTCTAACGTATATTCCCTCTTATGCAGGGAACTTCCTATTTGTGTTACAATGGTATGTAAGGCCGCTGACGACTTGCCCTTGCAATATGCGTGTTACGAGTTTGAGAGTCTATGTTGGCTAATCCGACTTCTAATATGAATATCTAGAAGTCTTTCTAGCGTTTTTACGAGAAACGATGAAAGTTCTTTGGAGTCTTGCCGGAAATATAACATCTGATACTGAGAATTAATAGGTTTGAAAATAATCTATCGCCCATTTAATCTTATTGACAGTGATGAGTTATTAAGATACACCCTCCAAAGGACGTGTTCTCTGCTCATTGGATAAGCATTCCAGAAAGGGGGAGACTATTAGATTTTGTGATTCCTCACTTAAGTTTGACCATGTGCCATCCGGTCTCTTTAGGTACCATATCGAATTGTCAGTTTTCGACAGGATTTTCCTGAGTCTAGAATATTGTCCGGTCCTGGTGATTTCTTCGTCTTAAGCAAACGGATAACATTCTCAATATCATCAGTTGATACAGTTGGTTATTAAGCTCACTCATAGAAGCCATTATTGTGCTAACAGTTTCGCTATCTGTAAGAAAATGCTTTTCCTGAAATATATCTCCAAGAATATAGGCTTTTTCCTGCCGAGTAGAATATGTTCTATTAATATGTTGGAAGCTTGGAATAAAGTGCTTTTTTGTTTTTTTTTTTGTTATTTTCCAGAAACATTTGGAATGTTCATTTAGATTCGAGAGCTTGTTGTTCCAAGTAGCATTATTGTGAGCAAAGATTTTACTTCTTATTTGATAATTAAGATGGCTTATCTGAGCTTTGCAGATAGGTTGCCTTGTTCATATGTTCCTTCTATTAATGAGCTCCGAGATGTGATTAGATAATTTTTTGCTGAATTATTTGTATGATTTCCTCGGAACTGCAAGTTCAAGTGCAGCAGCCACTATCGTTTTAAGTAAGTCAACCATTTTATCAATCTGCACAATGGTAGGAGGAGCAATATATTCAAGGTGCATTTGTGAGAAATTTTGGTTAAAGCATTACTTGAAAATTTTCCAATAAGCTTTTAAATTAACTGGAAAAGTATTTTCAACTATATTATATTTAGTATTAACTTGGACGATTACAGCAAGGTGGTCTGATGTAAGATCATTAAAGGCTAATGCTTCAGTCATCAAGTTGGTGAGTTTGAAATGAATAGGTCCAGTATTGAGGGTTTGGCTTTGTAACTGGCTGCTATCTACGTTGGGCCTTTGGGATACAATAAAGAAAATTTATCAATATAGCACAGTTCATAAAGAATGTTCCTATAGTTGAAATCACCACCCAATATATAGTGACCATTTATTCGTGAAAATTTAAGTAAGTATGTCTTGAAAAAGCTTTTATGGTGATTTTTGTCATTCAACAATATGCATGAATTTTTTAAACACTTAGCCGATGACGCCGGGATTTCAATTGAAAAAATCGTAATTGTATTTTGAGAGTCGATTGTCGTAATTGTCGAGAGTCGTGTGATAGCTCGTTGGAAAGGTCTTTCGAATACGTTTGAAATAAGTGTTGCTATAAATGCTTTTTTATACTATAAATACAGTCTTTCTGTTAAGATATTAAAATTGTTACTCTACCTAATTGAAGGCCTCGTCTTGAAAATCTATCGTCTTGAAAATCGTAACATGACGAACGCTCAATTACATTTTATAATGAATCCTAACAAAACAAATGAAAAATACAAATCCTTCGTCACAAAATTGATATCAGACGTTTGGTGAGTTACAGGTTGGCTTCCGTCACTTCTTTTTTAGCTCGTCAAGAGGTTTTTACTATTTACCTGACACAAGCAGATGGCACTGAAACACTTTCTTCCGGTTTGAAAAAGTGCTACCATGTATAAAAAAGAAGCAGACTTACTTTACACAAGCAGATGGCGCTAAAAAACTTCCGTCCGTTTTTGCAAAATTGCTACCATGTTATAAGAAGGAAGTAGATTTACATAACACAAGCAGATGACGCTGAAAAAAACTTCCAGCCGTTTTGAAAAAGTGTTACCATGTTATAAGAAGGAAACAGATTTACATTACACAAGCAGATGACGATGAAAAACTTCCGTCCGTTTAAAAAAGCGCTATCATGTAATAAGAAAATAATAGGTTTACGAATATTAATATATAAACTTTATGAGGTCTACTATGTCTCCTTTAATGCGTTAGAAAGTTTCGGACAAACTGATAATACCATTTCACAAATATTGTGAAAAGTATTTAAAACTTCAAAAAGTTCATACCAAAACGAAAAAAAAAATCTTACAATTTTCAAAAGATTGGAATAAACTTGTCAACACATAAAAACAAATTCTATCACAAATATTTAGTATTTAGCACCTTGACGACCGCTCCTGAACAGCTTCAAAATTCGTGAATAAAATATCGTTTCACAGATGAAGAAATTCGCTCGTGTTTACATTTTGCTAACAGAGTTGAACAGCCAACATGGCCGATAAAATAAAATTCGGAATATGAACAAAGCATTCCCGAATGCGATGAGCGACACCAAGGCCATTGCGAGACCAAGTCCAGGCCATCGACGAACACATGATCTAATTCAATGGACATAACATCATGAAGCAGTATGAAGCATAACCTGATTTCATGCGGATTAAATTGTGGTGCCGATGGGACTCGCAGACGGGTCGCCTAAACAAATTTGATATTTAAGAAAGCACAGAAGGCTGTCGGCATTGGCGAAACGGTTGTTCTGAACATGGCGCAAGTTCTCGATGGTGTCGAACTGTATTTCGATAATTTTCTCAACAATCCGACATTGCTGTACAAGCTAAAAGAGAGAGGCATAAGAGCCCGCGCCACTCTTCGCTTCAAAACAAAAAAATGACAAAATTTCCAGCTTAAAACCAAGCAGTGTAGCCCTTCCAACGCTACAATTCAGCGAAGATTAACAAAAAAAAAAAAAATAAACAAATTCTTCCTTCGCTTCTTTCCACTTTATTAAAAAAAATTAAGTCTCCAGCATTTTTGGTTTCGGAGTAGTGAGCGATAGAAAACAGACTTAAGCGGGCATCCTTTTCAAGTGGTAAGGTGTGTACTATATGAAGTGTATGAAAAATGCAACAAATACCTTATACAAAAATTTCATTAATGACCATCTTTCTCTTCGGACAGTGCAATGACGAAGAAGTTGAAAAATTTTGGTGCGGACAGGGGGCGTGGCAGCTGGAAAAGAACCTTGTTGATATTCCAATCGTGTTTGCTTTAACTTTAATAACTTTTTAACTTTTTTCCGAAGCAAAAGTTTTTCATACGCTTTCTGTCTGCAGTTCGCCAGGACACGTCGTCACTTTGTGCAGTGCTTAGAATGTTTCAAATTTTAATGCATGCATGTGCCTGTTTGTGGTCAGGAAGATATACATAAAGTTTTTATATAGGAAGCACAAGCGCTAAAACTTGTACTTTTATATATAGTACATATACGATTATAAAAGAGTATTTTACTTTGGAAGAGATTAACGTTTGAAGAACATTATGAAAATAAGCGAACCAAATATTATTAGTCAAGGAACAACAAAAAGTTTGTGAATATATATAGAAGCAAATTCTAGAAAATTTCAAATTAGTTGTTATTAAATATGACAAAATTTGGTCACAATTTAAATTTTTACAGCTAAAAAGATATCAGCTGAGCTCTCTAGTCTGGAATAAATAAAAATTCATACAGTCTGGTTTCTCATAGACGTATGTCATACAAAACAACCACCCACTTTTAGGTTTTTTTTTTCAAGAAGAACTTAATTATTTGAATTAATTTCATTTAGTTTTTTCAGTAAGAAAAACTTTTTATTACATTTAATATCAACTTGAAATTTTTTATGATGGCTTCTTATAAATACATGTTTTACACATACATATACCAAAGGGAGTGTTCCACTCTTGGGATTGTGTTTCCACTCTTACTAAGATGATATTGAAAGACATATAGAATTCTGACGTAACCAACTACATTGCTAAGCTCAGTGCAATGATGCTTTTAATGGTAATCAGTGAGCATGTTTAACCCATTTATAAATCACTGCTATCTACGACAAAAAGTTTTGTGTTTCAAATACTATATCTAATAAGATTGACTGTTTACCTGGAATGCATCACGGTAGCTACTTCGACCCCCAACTCTTCGTCTTGATTATAATAATCTCCATGATTTTGAGGTAAAATGCTTATATTAGATGAATATGCCTTGACTCTAAATTATCTTTTACTGTTTACACCGTATTAATATTATAAACGCGAATATTTGTATGGATGTTTGTTACTCTTTCACGCAAACACTACAGAATGAATTTTAATGAAACTTTACAATAATATAGCTCATATATCAGAATAACACATAGGCTATAATTTATGAAGATATTGGTTAATTGGGAGCCTTTTTTGTGGTTAGATACACTTACAACAAATTATTTCACTTTTATTAAATTATTTAAATAGGTAGGCATTTGATTATTTGTTAAGGGGAAAAAAATGGTGTGTTTTTTTACTCCTCAAGTTTTTCCAATTCTGCAACATAATATGCAAGACGAAAACTGGTTGTGTGAAAGAGCCATACTGGCATAAACAAAATGATATTGTTACGAAAATAAATAAAAAAAATCTTGGACGAACTAACTAGCGAAATATGAGTGTATAACTCCATCGACACAGTCATATCATCCGATGACACTACGAGCTATCCCGTGGAGTTCCTAAACTCTTTGGATTTATTCGGGTTGCAAGCCCATAGGTTGGAATTAAAGGTAGGTGTACCCGTTTTGTTAATGCGCAACTTGATCTCTACAAGATTATACACGGTTACGAATCACCGAACTAGGAAGGCCACAATCTTAACTGGCGAAGCCAAGGGAGACAATGTGCTTATGCCACGCATCCCAATCATACCTAATAACTTACCATTCAATTTTAAGCGCCTGCAGTTCCCATTAAAAGTTGCATTTTCAACGACTGTCAACAAATCACAGGGTCAAACCTTAAAGGTAGCAGGAATACATTTGGGCAAGCCATGTTTTTCCCACGGTCAGCTCTACGTAGCTTGCTGAATATCTGGCATCTCAACGGGCTGCTGAGACATCGGAACAATCACATACTCGGCGTCGACAGAACGCTCAATATATGACAGCCCAACGTGCTGATGAGACACCAGAACAGGCCCGGTGTCAACAGCAACAGAACAGTCTCAACTTCGGCGTCTTCAGCGAGCGACATACAATTCGTCCCAAAGAGCGATAGAAACCGTTGAAGCAGCAGAATCTCGCAGACGCGCTGTTGCTGAAAGGGCACAAAACGTCGTCAAATATTCACAAGAAATACGTGGCACCAGCGAAGCGGGCCGGGACAGCTAGTATATACATATGAGAATAGGTCGTTAAGTATTTTTCACATTCCTACCCCCATCCCCTATTTTTTAATCACGATTTTAGTATTTTTATATGAACAATTTTATTACGAGAGGGGGGTCATGAAGAAGGGCAGTAACGCGCCAGTCACTAACTAGTATATCATATACTAAGTATAAAAAACACAAAAGTGGGAGGTGGGTTTGTATGGGGGCTACCCCAAAAAGTCGGCGGGTCCCACCCATCATTGAATGCATCCTCTTCCACAAAATGATGAACAGGCAAAGGGTCAGTACCCTGTTTGCGTGGCTAAGCCCCTTTTATTTTTCTCTTATATGGGGGCGTGGCTATAATTTTTCTCGGTGCCGTTAAGATATGTACCAAATCTCATCCATCCACTGGATCTTGTTTCTCCCGGGGCATTTTACAAATGTAAGAAATCTCCGCAAACAGCTTCAAATAGTTACCGAAATATAATGATTTGGTTTTCCTCTCATATAGAAAGCGTAGCAGCGCCCACCTTCCCAGTTCATCTTATTTCTTCCGGTACCCTTTGCATATGTACTAAATCTCATTCATTTGCATCAAATAGTTGCTGAGATATAACACACTTTTTTTTCTCTTATATGGCCCACTCTTCCAGTGGATCCTATTTCTCCAGTAACTTTCTACATAAGTAGCAACTTAATCCAATTGTCTGAAATTGTTTCTGAGATATGATGAATTCGGGTTTTACCTTATATTTTAAAAAAACGTTAACTTCGTTTGAACCGAAGCTCTAATACGATTCACAAGAAATTTTACATCGAATGTATCCAAATGTATACCGTAGCACTAAAATTTCCTATGACGGCTCGGCAGGTATTCTCCGTGATGACTGCAATTTCGTGACGGATATTTTCTTTAAATTGTGTCAGGGAAGTCGGTTTGTTGCCGTAAACTTTAGATTTGACGTAACCCCACAGGAAAAAGTCCATAGGGGTTAAATCGCTACTTCGTGGAGGCCAATTTATGTCACCTCTCCTGGAGATCAAATTGCCAGGAAAAATTTCATGAACTTGTGGTAGAGACCTGTTGGACGTGTGTGAAGTTGCTAAAAATGCGAAGCAATGATGATCTATGCACGTTTAAAGTAACAGTACGCTTCCGAATCGAAAGGTCCGGCTTGTCACGAACAGACTGAGTAACACTGTCTAGGTTTTCGAACATTCTCGAAGACCTTGAACACCCGGATTTTGAACCGGTCTCTTCAAACTTCTCGACCCATATTGTCATGTCAAAAAAGAGTTGTACGGCATAAAGTGATCAACTGCAATTTCTGCGTTTTTAGAAAGTTTGTTGTTGAAACTGATTTTTGAAAGCTCGAATTGTAATAGTAAAAAACCTTCCTACCCGAGTAACTATAGATCCTTTCTTTTGCTCATCTTGAACGATGCGTACGTACGACTGCTGTTTACTCTTGGGGCCATTCGCAAAGATCGAAGTCTCCTATCCTGTCCCTGGCTTAAACATATATGTTTTTTGGAGAGCCCTTAATGAATTTTTATTGTACATTTCCTTGAATCAATCAGCATAAGCAATCGTGTACGCATAGGGTAAAAGGAAAGGGAATATTGAGTTTGTGCATACATATGTATCTAACAGGCAGATGGAGACCCCTATATTTTATTAACAAAAACTGTGTAGCAGCTTCCAATCGACTGCGCACTTTGTTTAAAAATTTTTGGCACTCTGCACGAGTTATAGAGTCCCAAATATCATGGGTTTATAACATTCAACCGCTTAAAGATGTGGGTCATTATTTTCAAGTCGGTCGATATCTGGGACAGATGGTGGTCAATGATGATTAAATGTGTCGCAAATAGAGTCCGAGTCTCTATAATCACTTCTCGCGACAAAAGAGCATTAAATTGGCTATAATAAAACACAACATAGACAGACTAATATTATAAAGCATTCGAGATACCCTGTACCTTGTTTAAGGCTCTTTATATAAACCATAGATTATATTTTATAATGATCATATCTGGACATATATATATTTTATATATATATTTTATTAGAATTACAGTTAAATAAAAATAAAAACAACAATTTTTTCTACCTAACCACAAAATTGGTTACAGGCTTGCCTTAAAGTGATCCGATATCGGGGCCTATATACAATATTTTGTATTTTTATTTTTATTTAAGAAGAAAAACAAAAAACCTCAATAAAACTTAAAAATGGAAACGAAGTTTGTATGGTGGCTACCCTTATAGTGGTCCGATCTCAGACTATGTGGTAAATTTTATTACGACCAAATTTTGCGCTTCTAGCGTAATTAACAAAAATCTAAAAAAAAACAACAAAAAAAACAGGAAAACGTTAACTTCGGTTGACCCGAAACTCTAATACCACTCACACGACATTTTAAACCGTATTGTAAAACATAAAAGTGGGGGTTTAAATAGAGGCTACCGACCACTAGTAAATGTGTAGGAAGCAATGCCACCATATCGAATTTCAAGTTGATAGTTACGTTTTTTATACAAACGCATAAAAGTGAGCCGTGGGCTTGTATGGGACTACCTCAAAAAGTGGGCGGGACACGCCCATTTGTATATGTACATGAAGCGGTTGTCCACTAAAATCCACCAAATCAAATTTCAAGCTAATATTGATTTAAATGAAGAATTTTTTCATAAAAAACACAGAATTGCACGGTGGGTTTGTATGGCGGTTACCCGAACAAGTGGTCGGGCCACGCCCATTAAGCCGCTGTCTATAAAATGACACCATTTCGCATTTCAACCCACTATTGTCTTTAATAAAGAAGTTTTCATACAAAAAGTCAAAAGTGGGCAGTTGGTTTGTACGGGGCTACCCCAAACTGTGGGCGGCTCCCACCATTAATTTATGTGTCAAGCACTTGTCCACTAAAAGTTACCATATTATTTATTAAGTTGATATTGACTACAATAAAAAAAGTTTTTCACACAAAAACTCAAATGTGGGTGGTGGGTTTGTATGGGGGCTACCCCAAAAAGTGGGAGGGACGGGTCATTACTTAAACTGCATAAAAATTGGTCACCAAAAAATGCGCAACAATATACAGACGGACAGACAGACAGACGGACAGGGCTAGATCGACTCGTCTCGTCGAGTTGATCAAGAATACATATACATCCCAGCAGATGAAGAAAAATGGATATGTTTTCTATAAGGTTAATAGTAAACTGTTCTGCAGAAAAAAGTCAAATACAAGGTGTCTCAAAAGAAAGTTCACATTTAAAAAATCGATAAAAAAAAATAAGTCGTTTGTTGAAAAAATCTTTATTACATATTAAAATACACACTTTGGGAATTTATTTCTTAAAAATGATATTGTCCAAATGTAAACTGTTGCGTTCACGGCATTCATTTAATCGAGCACCAAAAATTTCCTATAACGGCTCGGCAGGTATTCTCCGTGATGGCTGGCATTTCGTGACGGATATTTTCTTTCAATTGTGTCCATAGGGGTTAAATCGGGACTTCGTGGAGGGCAATTTATGTCACCTCTCCTGGAGCTCAATTTGCCAGCAAAAATTTCATGAACTCGTGGTACAGATCTGTTGGACGTGTGTGAAGTTGCTCCGTCCTGCTGGAACCATGTTCTATGCACGTTTAAAGCAACAGCACGCTTCCGTATCGAAAGGTCCGGGTTGTCACGAACATACTGAGTAACACTGTCTACGTTTTCGAACATTCTCGAAGACCTTGGACGCCCAGATTTTGATTTTGCCAGCGTTGAACCGGTCTCTTCAAACTTCTCGACCCATTTTCCAATGAGTCGAGCGCTTGGCGCATCATTTAAATGACGATCATATCGAATACTGCAGAATTTTCCACGCGATAAAGCCGGTGAATTGTCGTTTTTGTAAAACTCACGTACGCACAACGCACGGCCCGGTCCGCTCCCGAAAAACGCTCCTTAGCGTCTAAATTCCCAAAAGCTAGGCTACCGATTGACACACCCCCCGCGCCCCTCGGAATAGTTGCGTTCACGCAATTAGCAAATCAAATGTGAACTTTCTTTTGAGACACACTGTACTCCGTTTATTCGTTTCTGCTCGAATGAGACATCCCCGCATACATATGTACATTGGACATGCGTGTTGCGGTCTCATGTAAATGGCCAAGGTAAGCCAAGGACATTTATGTACATATGTGCTAGTACTTGTACATACAACAAATAGGCACAGATTATAAAATGCACTGTGTACTGTGCGGAAAAAACAAGCAAGCAACAATTTTAGCAAATTAAACCATACTTTGGGAATATGCAAATGAGCGGAATACAATTTACGAAAGTATTTATTTCACTTCATAGCCAAGATTTTTCTCTGACTCGTTATTTTCTGCACATTTGCACGCACATCGTATAAGTTCCATTAAATAACGAAACTCATTGCAAGCTGACCCAATCAAGCTGGCCGAAGTACTGACCACTCCACTAAGGCGTCATTATTAAAAATGCGGTTGCCTAGGGAACATTGACCCAAACAAATAATTTTACGAAACATATTGTACAAAAGAAAGTATTTTCGCTTTCGAACACTGTATGCTGTATGTATGTATCGTTCCGTTGGTTAGTTTGCTGTTGCTGTTGTTCTTTAATATTTTCTGCACAGTTGCACTTAGCAAAAAAGTGTATTTTGAATGGCAAACGCTTACCTTGACGATTGTGGGGACGCACAGTGCCAAGTTCAGTTGAGTCGGGTCAATGCTTGTATGCGATTAGGTGGAGTCGACAATTCATACTAAGTGTGTACCATTCACAGTCAAAACGAAAAATATTCAATTGAAAAACAAAAATAAGAATTAAAACATAATTATAGAGATGTGTGATTGTGTTGAATGAATTTTTGCTAAATCACAATGTAATTTTTTTATATAGAGAAATATTTTAAAAAAAAAAGTTTGTTACACAGAAAACTGTTTCATACGTGTTTCAAACTCAGGCACGAATTCTCATCAGTCTGGCTGCAGATTGCAAATTTTTGCTACTTATACAGGGTGCGGTAGCATAACTTCCTATTTTTAAACGAGTGCCATTCAGGCTGTAGAGGTCGTAGCGTGGTGGGACTAATACCAATCGACAGGCGTAGTTCTAAATTTTGTTATCCTTTCAGGTCAGTGAGGAGCGTGCGTTAGTCGTCCAGGAATACTTTTGTTTTTTTTTTTTTGTTTTTCAGACATGAAGCGCATTTTTACTTGAATGGATGCGACACTGTGCTGACACCAATACCCAAGAATTGCATGAAAGGCCTTTGCATTCACATAAAGTCAGAGTGTGGTGTGCATAATGCGGGCAGAAATTGCCAACATACCCGCTAATATGCTGGCAAGGGTCATGATAATCGCCAGTAATCGGCTTGTTTATATATATATATATATGTTATGTGGTGATAATGTCCTCTCAGTGATGAGTGTATGGCTCCAAGCATTTACACAGTACGCGGGACTGAAATGAAAAAACTCTTAATCAACGGCAATTCGCGCATACTGCGGGGTCTCGTTTCTTGAAGATGGAAGTAAAAATACTGAGATTCCAATCTTTAGACATACATTCATCGCACCATATTTTGAATACGAGTTGGAGCATACTAGAGCTGGAAAACTATCGATAGTACTATCGATAGTTTTTTTTGTGCGACACTATCGATAGTTTTTTTTCCGGGCAAACTATCGATAGGTTTCCGGGACTTCGTGCACATTTTAGACACTTAGTATACACCTCCCAGAAGACCCACTATAAAGAATATGCTACTGAAAAGCATTTTTAGTGTAGTAGCGTGGTTTACAACAAGTGATGAGCTGGCATCACGATCAAATTATTATTTCTTGACTGTAACATGTTATTTTATCACTAGCGACTTCAAATTAAGGTCAGCGGTATTATCAACTAGCAACCTACTGGAAGATATTGACCACTCTTCACAAAATATCGCATATACACTGCATGCTGCACTCTCGGAGTGGTATGTTATTTACAAAGTTACTTCAGTTGTAACAGACAATGCAGCATCTATGATTAAAGTTTGCGAATTACTTAAATCAAAATAGTTACCATGCTCCGCCCACACTTTAAATCTCATTATGCAGGTTGCTATGTCACTTAGTAATAGCTATAAAGACCGTCATGACAAAGTGTAACATCATAGTCACGTACTTAAAAAGAGAACTGCAGAAGGTATTGAAACGCCATACAGCTTAAATGATGAAGTACCAACACGATATAATAGCGCATGATTCAGCGTATATTGCTTACAAATTGCTTTTAAGTACTTCAAAGGCACCTCAGCCTCTTACAGCGGATGATATAGAAGTATTAAAAGACTAGGTTGACTTATTTACCCCATTAGACACTGCTACTTCTCAGATATCAGGGAATAACTTTGCTTAAATGCTATCAAAACTAATATGAAAACTTTGGAAGGCTCATAGATGTGTACATATATGATTGATCGCCTAAATTAAATCGGTTTTATGCTTAACACTATTAGGTGCTCAATTCAAGAAAGAAGGTATTCGAAGCAGCAACAATGTGGATCAGACAGCAAAATTGCTAGAAACCCGACTTTCTGCAATTTGCAAAAACTTCTCCCGAGTTTATAGAGCCGCCAACAACCAACGTACAAAGCAATCCAAAACAGCAGTCTTTTTTTTAGTAAACCGATAGTACTATCTATAGTGACGACTATCGTTAAGAAAACTATCGATAGTGTGACTATCGATAGTTTTCCAGCTCTAGTGCATACGCCTTTCCAACTCTTCTCCAGCGGTTTTGAATAACTTAACTGGCAGCTCGTCGGAACCTACTGCTCTATTATTCTTCAGCTTTTTAATTACTGAGTCGACCTCTTTAAAATCCGATGGCTCTACTAGAAAGCCATTATCAATTAGTTTTTCCAGAAACTCCGGGCTTAAAGCTTTCGGTCAGACGCTTCACCTTTATGATAAAACTTTCGAGCCTCATTTCTATTATATAATAATTCAACTTCCTCAAGCGTTGCTCTCGATATCACTCTCAATATCTTCCTCTGTAGTAGCTTGCCGATATTCCTTTTAATACCGGGAGTACGTCAAGTTTTTGGATAAACAATAATATCCTTGGTAGCCGTGTCCAAGGAGTGGGAGATATGTCTCCACTTCTCACGTATATCTTCAGAAGCCGAAAAGAACTCCCGGAACCGTTTAGAGAGTCTGGCTGAAAAGGCTTCAGCGGTCTGTTGTGATTACAGCTTTCCGACGTCTAGCTTTCGTTGAATAATGGGATGCCGTCTGAGACTTCCGTCGGAACGTGTGCACAAATCAGGCTAATATTGAAGTGCTTACATTGATACGTATCGAGGCCAGAGGAGAAACAGACCGCGTAGTTTTCTACTAACCACGAAACAGCATCCAAATTCATGACAACTATAATAGCTGCCGCAGGATCCTTTTTTTTTTTTTTTGAGTAGCCCTGTCCTATCCATCGCATTTTCTGTATTGCGGTGATGTCAGCCTTAAATTTGTGCATTAACCAGCTTCATATCTGAACTAGCCCTATAGAGGGATAGGACATTCCAGGTATATATCTGTAAATTATGGTCCTGATAATATACTGAGCTCTGTGTTGAAACTTTGTCCTGACACCTTGTTCTTTTTTAACTTATCTTTAAAAAGTGGTTATTTTCCATATTGTTGTAAGGGGTCTTTTATTATTCCGCCGCATAAAAAATGCTCTAGAGCACACATTTCAAATTATATGGGTGTTGCAAAGTTCTCTGCTATCCCTAAGCTGTTGGAAAAAAATATTACGAACCAACTGTTGCAGTTTATTGCTCAAATCGTTTCTCCCTTTCAGCATGGCTTTTAAAAGGTTGTTCTGTTGAGTCAAATGTTTTGGAGTTTACTTCTAGAACGATCGGTGCTTTTTCTGATGGTCACCAGGCTGACATATTATTTTACAGACTTTAGCAAAGCCTTTAATAGTGTTAATCACAAAATGTTATTGTTCAAATTGTACAAAATCGGATTTCCTCCGCAATTTATTGAATGGTTAAAATCGTATCTCCGCGAGGAAATAGTGTATAATTTTTAAATCAGCGACTTCTAAAATGATAAATGTAACATCTGGAGTGCCACAAGATGTAGTCATTTGGGCCCAGCACTGTTTCTGCTATTTCTAAATGATCCCCCATCTGTCATACTTAATTCGAAAAGACTAATGTACTTGGAGAGAAGTAGTCATATGCGCCGAATTTAATAAGCTTTGCGCCTGTCGCTTACTGTTCTCTATTGATTATTTTTCCAAAAAGGCTGTACTGAATATTTGAAAAAGTAATTGTTTTATCATAAACTTATAGTTAATTTATCTTTTGTGTATATAAAGGTTAAAGCAGCCGATGAACCGGATTAGTCCTGGTGTCGTTGGGCTACTTGTTGGTAAAATGAACTCTGTCACAATCGTTTCGCTAAAAGTTTTAAACAAAACTTAATTTTGGTTCTTCATTTGATGCTCATTTTCCACCCGATAACACAAACTACTGTCTCTTCAGACGCAATAGCTGCGCTTCCAGTGAACCAAAAGTCATGAATTTTTGACTGGAAGTTGGGAAAGCAAGAACGCTCCAAAAAATATTTCAAAAGTCCAGTTTACTTTGGAACTCACCTTGTGCTATAGAAGGTTCAATAGGAATGTAAATAGTTTGTAGATACTCTGACAAATGTTTCAGAGAGAAAATTGATAAATGCTATTGGTCGACTGACTCCAGTGAAGTATATAAAAATAATAAGTTTGCACTAACACCCACAAAGCTTAATTATTTCGATCTGCGTATGGATGAGTCCGCAAATCGGTAATTGTCCGAAGTTGGTGCATCTAGCTTTTCTTACTACCAAACGGATCTATGGCTAGATCGAGTCAGCTTTCGATTTTGATCAAGGATATACCTACTTTATGGAATCTGTCTCGCCTTCTTTGGCTTTTACATACATTCGTGACATCGCTCACATTTCAACGGATCTTCTTTTTCCCAATACTTTTGACATAGTATGTATCAAATCTCATTCTCATTGCGCCTCAAATAGTTGCTGACATTAATATTTTTCTATTGAATCATATTTCCACCGGTACCATTTAAATATGTACCAAATCAATACCCTCTATCTGCGTCAATCAATTGCTGAAATATGACGAATTCTCTTCTTATAAGCGGGGATTGACACCGCCGATTTTCCCATTGGATCTCATTTCTCCCAGAGTAATTTATATACGCACTAAATGTCTTCCATCTGAATCAAATATATTACGAGATATGACGAATTTTTGTTTTGTCTATTATACGGAGCGGGTGTGCCACCACCCACTTTTCGAAAGGATCATATTTCTTCCGGTGCCCTTTGCATATATACCAAATCTCATCTATCTATGTCAATTAGTCAGTTTGTATGTCCTGTTTGTTGATCCGCATTTGTTTTTCTTTTTTTTTTTTGTGTCAATTTTTTAGATATCTGGCTTAATTTTGGTATTTTTCCTTAAACACATAGAGTATCCACTTTTAGGGCTTTATAAAATCAACTGTTTTGTTAAAGTTAATATCAAGTTTTGTGGTTTTCTTACGTACAGACGCTTCACATATGTGTTAATGGGCGTATCGCCTACCCCCTCCCCCCCACCGTTTAAATTGTAAGCGCCATACCACCAGCCACATTTAAGTTTTTGTATGAAAACACTTTTAATTTTAATAAATATCAACTTGAAATATGATATTGTGGTTTTATATGTACAGATCTTTTCACATATAAAGGGTATGTACTGCCCAATTACAAGGGTGACTACCAAACAAACCCACCTAACATTATTAGGTTTTGAGGTTCCACCAAAACCAAAAAACGTGTGAATGGTATTAAAGCTTCGGTTCCATCTAAGTTAACGTTTTTTCTTGTTTTGTCTTATATTCAATGTGAAAACGCGCTTAATGATATACGGGTTTGAGTTATTGCAGTTAATTTAATATGTAGATATATGTAAATATATAGGGTTTGAAAAGTATTATATACTAGATGATACCCGCGACGTTGTACTCGGCCCGCCACAT
The DNA here is from genome assembly GCA_035044765.1 of Leucophenga montana. Classification (NCBI taxonomy): domain Eukaryota; kingdom Metazoa; phylum Arthropoda; class Insecta; order Diptera; family Drosophilidae; genus Leucophenga; species Leucophenga montana. Next base: position 36,755 of record JAWNNQ010000308.1, read on the forward strand.
TCCCTACCACTCCTTCCCACTGCCACTCCTACACCCTGACACTCCATCCACCTTCCCTAGCTTCCACATGCTCCTTTACTCTACCTCCAATTCTATTAAAATTAGAAAAATCTAAAAAAAAAACACCAACTCATGATCATTGACCTCTTTAGCTCATGACCAGCTGGTGCGACATCTAGCGTTGAGTTAAACAACATCTAGTTCGATTGCTAGCGCTTATGTGAAATTGTGTGGTCCTCACCACCTTTCGCATACATACAAACATACTACATACATGCATATATAGATTTTAGATTTATATTAATATTGGTGTTCCGCTCCTATTGGTCTTAGCCTGATGATATATAGCCTATAGCCTTCCTCGATAAATGGGCTATCTAACACTGAAATAATTTTCAAATCGGACCAGTAGTTCCTGAGATTAGCTCGTTCAAGCAAACAACCAAGCAAATCCTTCAGCTTTATAATATTAGTATAGATAAAGATATTTATAGGCAGAGCGCCGCTGAAGGCAGGTTAGTTTTGGGAGCCGAGGACTTACATTTGCTGGGCAATGATGGCCGCTGGGAACAAATCCAAAATGGTGGTACCTGCTGGCTGTCCGGGATGCGCTCACATGATAGTTAGAAGTGGCCGAGGAAATCTTAAAAAGATGGCGTGCTCGATTTGTTCGATCCAGCCGAAAATAACCGAAAACATTAAAGAAAGAGACTTATTTAGAAACAGAGTTGAAGCCTGTATTGCAAAGTAAAAAACATAGGGTGTGACGGGAAAAATAAAAGTTAGATACAACGAAGCACAACCAATACGACGCAGCACAACCAAATAATGATCAAATTTATAAAAGTAATTTTAGACGGCGCCACCCTTAGGCATTGGCAGTTGTGACGCGGTGCGAACACAATGGTTAAGCAAAGAAACTGCACATAATATCATAGTGTGCAGGACCGTTCATTCTAATTAACATCCTTCCCATATGAATTTAATCCAACCTCTATGAAAAGATTTAGAAATTGTTTGTTGTCTGTGTATCTGTATGTCTGTACATGTGGAAGTACGTCAGTAGTAAGTAGTCACGACATCGAACTGAACATCGAAGATAAATGATTATGTTTCGTAAATAGAATAAGTAATTTTTATTTTCAAAAATCAAAGACGATATAATCAATATATATTGTGTGCGTCTATCCCCATCCGAAAATCTATTTTGGCACTGTGAAAATGATTTTTGAACTCATCAACTGGTTCTTCTGCCAAAGAAAATTGTTGACCACTCAGTTTGTTTTTTGCAAGTGGAAAAGAAGAAATCATTGCATGTCAAAAAAGAGTTGTACGGCATAAAGTGATCAACTGCAATTTCTGCGTTTTTAGAAAGTTTGTTGTTGAAACTGATTTTTGGAAGCTCGAATTGTAATAGTAAAAAACCTTCCTACCCGAGTAACTATAGTTCCTTTCTTTTGCTCATCTTGAACGATGCGTACGTACGACTGCTGTTTACTCTTGGGGCCATTCGCAATGATCGAAGTCTCCTATCCTGTTCCTGGCTTAAACATATATGTTTTTTGGAGAGCCGTTAATGAATTTTTATTGTACATTTCCTTGAATCAATCAGCGTAAGCAATCGTGTACGCATAGGGTAAAAGGAAAGGGAATATTGAGTTTGTGCATACATATGTATCTAACAGGCAGATGGAGATCCCTATATTTTATTAACAAAAACTGTGTAGCAGCTTCCAATCGACTGCGCACTTTGTTTAAAAATTTTTGGCACTCTGCACGAGTTATAGAGTCCCAAATATCATGGGTTTATAACATTCAACCGCGTAAAGATGTGGGTCATTATTTTCAAGTCGGTCGATATCTGGGACAGATGGTGGTCAATGATGATCAAATGTGTCGCAAATAGAGTCCGAGTCTCTATAATCACTTCTCGCGACAAAAGAGCATTAAATTGGCTATAATAAAACACAACATAGACAGACTAATATTATAAAGCATTCGAGATACCCTGTACCTTGTTTAAGGCTCTTTATATAAACCATAGATTATATTTTATAATGATCATATCTGGACATATATATATTTTATATATATATTTTATTAGAATTACAGTTAAATAAAAATAAAAACAACAATTTTTTCTACCTAACCACAAAATTGGTTACAGGCTTGCCTTAAAGTGATCCGATATCGGGGCCTATATACAATATTTTGTATTTTTATTTTTATTTAAGAAGAAAAACAAAAAACCTCAATAAAACTTAAAAATGGAAACGAAGTTTGTATGGTGGCTACCCTTATAGTGGTCCGATCTCAGACTATGTGGTAAATTTTATTACGACCAAATTTTGCGCTTCTAGCGTAATTAACAAAAATCTAAAAAAAACAACAAAAAAAACAGGAAAACGTTAACTTCGGTTGACCCGAAACTCTAATACCACTCACACGACATTTTAAACCGTATTGTAAAACATAAAAGTGGGGGGTTTAAATAGAGGCTACCGACCACTAGTAAATGTGTAGGAAGCAATGCCACCATATCGAATTTCAAGTTGATAGTTACGTTTTTTATACAAACGCATAAAAGTGAGCCGTGGGCTTGTATGGGACTACCTACTACCAAAAAGTGGGCGGGACACGCCCATTTGTATATGTACATGAAGCGGTTGTCCACTAAAATCCACCAAATCAAATTTCAAGCTAATATTGATTTAAATGAAGAATTTTTTCATAAAAAATACAAAATTGCACGGTGGGTTTGTGTGGCGGTTACCCGAACAAGTGGTCGGGCTACGCCCATTAAGCCGCTGTCTATAAAATGACACCATTTCGCATTTCAACCCAATATTGTCTTTAATAAAGAAGTTTTCATACAAAAAGTCAAAAGTGGGCAGTTGGTTTGTATGGGGCTACCCCAAACTGTGGGCGGCTCCCACCATTAATTTATGTGTCAAGCACTTGTCCACTAAAAGTTACCATATTATTTATTAAGTTGATATTGACTACAATAAAAAAGTTTTTCACACAAAAAGTCAAATGTGGGTGGTGGGTTTGTATGGGGGCTACCCCAAAAAGTGGGAGTGACGGGTCATTACTTAAACTGCATAAAAATTGGTCACCAAAAAATGCGCAACAACATACAGACGGACAGACAGACAGACGGACAGGGCTAGATCGACTCGTCTCGTCGAGTTGATCAAGAATACATATACATCCCAGCAGATGAAGAAAAATGGATATGTTTTCTATAAGGTATAGTAAACTGTTCTGCAGAAAAAAGTCAAATACAAGGTGTCTCAAAAGAAAGTTCACATTTAAAAAATCGATAAAAAAAAAATAAGTCGTTTGTTGAAAAAATCTGTATTACATATTAAAATACACACTTTGGGAATTTATTTCTTAAAAATGATATTGTCCAAATGTAAACTGTTGCGTTCACGGCATTCATTTAATCGAGCACCAAAAATTTCCTATAACGGCTCGGCAGGTATTCTCCGTGATGGCTGGCATTTCGTGACGGATATTTTCTTTCAATTGTGTCCATAGGGGTTAAATCGGGACTTCGTGGAGGGCAATTTATGTCACCTCTCCTGGAGCTCAATTTGCCAGCAAAAATTTCATGAACTCGTGGTACAGATCTGTTGGACGTGTGTGAAGTTGCTCCGTCCTGCTGGAACCATGTTCTATGCACGTTTAAAGCAACAGCACGCTTCCGAATCGAAAGGTCCGGGTTTTCATTAACAGACTGAGTAACACTGTCTACGTTATCGAACATTCTCGAAGTCCTTGGACGCCCTGATTTTGATTTTTCCAGCGTTGAACCGGTCACTTCAAACTTCTCGACCCATTTTCCAATGAGTCGTGGGCTTGGCGCATCACATAAATGACGAACATGTCGAATACTGCAAAATTTTCTACGCGCTACAGCCGATGAATTATCGTTTTTGTAAAACTGTTTTGTAAACTAGGCTACCGATTGACATACCCCCCGCGCCCCACGGAATTGTTGCATTTACGCAATCAGCAAATCAAATATGAACTTTCTTTTGAGACACCAAATTAAAAAATATTTGTTATTGGCAAAACAGAGATGGTTCTGGTACAGAGGCAGTGGAATACTATTATTTTTAGCGACGAATTCAAATTTGATGTATGCGTGCATAGTGCCCAAAAATCTGGAATAGGGAAACATCCGAGCAATAATTAAAACTGTTTAAATCGCACAGTTACGTTGCTATCGAACATTATGATGTGGGGCTGTACGTCGGCAGAAAATGTGGAAGAGCTTCTCTTCATAAATGGAACCAAAAATGCAGAAAACTACAATAGAATTGAGTATTACGAAATAAGTACCACAGCAAGCTGACTGTCGTGAATTTCAATTTGTATTTCAACATTACCGCAGAATGAACAAATAATTGGCTTCGAGAGAACGAAAGTTATGTTATGGAATGCCCATCATCTATCCTAGATCTTAATCTTAATACAATCGAAGACATGCGGGCAGTCATGAAACGAATGTACAAATTCAGGATAGTTGTGACTCCATAAACAGTAGAGTGCAAAAAAAATGTTTAATGCAAGGCACAGTCGACTGGTATGGCTAAAAAAAAAATATAGCGGATGCTACACAGTTTTCATTAACAAATTTTCATCTGTATTTGCCGAATTTTTTTATTATGAAACGAAAGATACATACAATTAAATAACCTTTCAGAAAAGTACAAATTTGTTGGTGCAGTCAAATAAATAGCAGGCATGGAAAGCTACCACGGTTAATCTAAAAATAACCGAACTTTTTAGTTCTAAAATAAAACAAGCATGGTATTATGTTTCAAAGCTAATATTTATTCAAAATACGATCCATTTAATTCAATACAACGTTTGGAACGCTCAACCCATTTATCCAAAGATTTTTTAAACTCGCTTTTTGGGATGTTTCATTTTTGGAAAGAGAAAATAATCGCACGGTGATAGATCAGGCGAATAGATCAGGCGTTATACAAAAATCTGGCACAAGAACCTGATTATAGTTTGTATTTGTTGAAATTATGCAAGTCAAATTGCGATATACTATACTCGATACTATATTATTAGTTTTAGTACATCTCTAAGTTTGAATAGTTCCATCTCCAATTGCAGTGTTTCCTTTACCATTATACTGCACTCTAAATAAAACGTTCTTCGTGTTCACATCGTTTGCCGTGTGTTCTAACCAACAGTATTGAATAAAATGAAAGGGTTTCTTATTAAATGAAACATAAAAAAAAAAAATGGATTTCTATAGTGACGACAGCGTTAAAGACAAAGATTTTGTTTCTGATGAAAATGCTGGGCGTATGTTCTACTTCTGCAAAGAACAATGTAGTTCCAGCTCCCAAAGTACTGCGTAAGTAATATCAAATATAACAATTGTATGATGAAACGTGGTGTAAACTTAAATTTACGCCAATATGTAAATATTATTTTGCTTTTGTCTTAGGGACAACAATGCCGATTTTGCAGGCGAAACAGGTTCGCCTCCAACAAAAATCAGAAAGAAAGGACATCAAAGCTTCTTTTTGAAGGAAAATATTTTGAAGTCATTTCGAAGGTTAATTTTAAAATACTTTTTATTGTTTTTTTTTTTTATTTTTTTTTATTTACATTCTTTTTACTAAAGAAAATTACTTGAAGAAAATGGGAGGTATCATTGCACAGTGCAATATTTGTTCGCCTAACAAATGCTTGAAAGGGACGTTGGGTGTTTCATCTAATTTTGTTACCCACTTGAATGTGCGTCACCTTGAGCAATACGCCAACTATTTGATAGAGAATACTGAAGCCAGCAAACAGTCGGAAAACTTTGATTCAAGGGTCTTGAAATATTTAGCAAGCAAAGAGCGAATTCCAACGTGTTACAGTAGGTGTTTTTGTAGATACTTTTAAAACATTTTGAATGACTTCTGCGGACAGTGGGCGATGAGAATTATTCCACATATTTGAGCACCTGTTAAAATACAAGAAATTTAGAAAAAGTTTTTCTAAACTGATTCACAATTCATACCGTCCAAAGGTTTCCATATGCTGATATAAAACTTTTGCATTTGTCTTTATAATTTTTAATTAATCTGTGGCGGCTAGAAGATATAAAGTGTGGCTTTCGCATCTAAACTCCACATTTTCATCGTAGTTTTCCGCATCTATACGAAATACCTAAGATCCCATACTCTTTAGAAGCTTTACAAAAGTTTGATCCATTATAAGTTTAGAAAAATGAGCTTAGAAAAAATAATCACTTTTTTGTCTTCTGTCCAA
>JAWNNQ010000312.1:0-18215 GCA_035044765.1 Leucophenga montana
GAATTTCAAGTTAAATTAAAGAAATTTGCAATTTTTGTTTGTTTCAGTACTAAATACATTGCTTCTTAAGAGTTTGGAGTGTCATAATACTGTCCAAGCGTAAAATCAGACAACCGAAGCTAACATCTGCGCTATTACAGTTTAACAGAATCAGAATGTGAACGGGAGTCCTTTGAGAGCACTGCACCATTAGTCAAATGACAATGAAATGAATATACATATGTTCTAAAGGACTTTTGAAATCGGAATATGGAATGTAGTATATACAAAACTAATGATTACCTGGACTACCATCATCCGGCCTCTAACCTCATGATTTTTGTAGGTGTCACTTTTTCTGTTACGGGAGCTCATTGTTTAGGACTAGCAAAGATTCTCACTGATTATTTCTTGTAGCAGTTCTAACCAATCCTCTCAAGAAAATGGCAACAAAAAAATGATATTACAGTAACTGAATGCGGTTTCCTGTACTATTGAATTAGTCCTATAGAATTGCAGTGAAGGTACGCTACCTTGAAATATATATCAATACAAATCAGGTGACTACCTAAAATACCTTGTTCCCCGCCTCAATTCCCAAGATCTTTGCAAGGCGCTCTCATTGATTCCGACCATCTCCCGCATGCTCGAATGGTTTCTTGTACCATTTTAAGTCAATCAATCCGTTCCAGAAAATGTTACTAGATATCAATTTGGTGGCACATCTGGCTTGGATACTAAGAAAACATTTAAAGAAACCACATGGTGTTGTCAGAATTCTACTTTGTAATGCCAATTTCTGGAGAGGATGAATATTCACAAAGCAGTTCCAATGTATTAAAAATATGCAACATTCTAAATAGAAATACACGATTTCTTACTTAGTTGCTTGCAGCGGTGCATACTACACGCATGCTATTAAAAAAAAAAGCTTTAATTGATTTATTCTCGAGCCCTTTCGGGCTCTTTACAAAAATTGGATTATTATTGCAGATGAACCCAAGTGCATTCCATTGATGTTTACCTAAAAAGATAAACTTAGAAAAATTAGTTATGCTTATATTCCATTTGCACACTTAGCTTTAACTTACCAATGTAAGAACTCTTTGCGAATTATGAAATTAATATGCTTTTTATACTTAAGTCACTAGTGTGCAATTGCGGTTTGTTTTTTTCTTTTTCATAGTTCCGTTTTAATTCAAAAGCAAATTTTATACAATTTGAATTAGGTGCGAAGGCTTAATTTACGTTGCAAAGCTAGAATTTTGTATACAGTCCTGTTTCGAAAGTTTGATATAGATTGGTATGTAGTATGTGTGGATTAGCATTACAATATGTATTTAATTATTTACTTATTATTCTTGTTTCGAATTAGGGTTTGTTCTTATACTACTATTCCTGCAACATTTTAGAAAACCAATTGAATTATGCCAATTATGATCATTTCCATCATTTAGAGTGATACTATAGCTTCTTCACGGAAGTATAATTGCTGGTATTTTTTTTTATTTTATTTTTTTTTTTTTAATATAAGACATTTACCGTGAAAGCGGCCGACAACTTTTGTTTCTGCAGTATTTCATAAAGGACATATTGCCATCTGTTGATGCCCGCATTTCTTTCTATTTAGCAATATCAAGACGTATCGCACCTTAATAACACTAGTTTTAAATAAAAAGCATTAAATGTACCTTCGATGTCATATGTTTTCTTTGTTTTTTTTTTTTGATAGGCTGAACTCGAAAATATCCACCAAAAATTTCTAAAAGGCTTCATTTTTGCGTTTTAAGTTTTTGAAGTATTTTCAGAAGGTAAGTCCAGTACTTTACATAAATTGCGAGTTAGAGGCTACCAAGCTGACTGGAAATTATGTCAAAATAAAGCTAATAAAATACCCAAAAAGAGGTTTTCTACGATACACACTTAGTCACTTACTACTCTCATTCATTTTCTTTTAAAACAGGAAACAAAACAATTCATTTAAGTCAGTGCACAGTTTTGGATTTTTTGCATAAATAGTTGCAGTGACATCAAGGGCCAATATAGTCATTATTTTGAGATTTTATAAAAAAGAAAGATGGCAAGGTTCTTAGCGGCAGATTTTTGTTTGCTATCTCATTCACGCTTCCGATTGGACTTATATTATATTACAGCATGAACAATTTGAAGAGCAGATGAAATGTATGCAACACCTGCTATATGACTGCCTAGCACTACTAAGACAACAAAACAGATTTTTCTAGAAGTTCTTGCCTGCAAAATTTGCTAAACATACTACTGGAGGAGCTGGCACATTTCATAGACTAAAGAAAACGCATCCTATTTCTCGAGAACATATTCTTTGAAGAACTGGAAAACTTGCTATTGGAGGATCTGGCATATTTCATTGAGTCAACGGTAGGGTTCAAATCAAGTGAGATACCTTCCAGCAAAAATAAAACCTAAGACAGCAGGCAAAACACAATGGGCCGACTAGTCTCTGTGTGTGTGCCCAATCTGAGTCGTACGGCCTGATTAACCTAACTTAAGCTAAGGTCAGACGGGTGATAAATTTTCTTAAATACAGTCAACAGTGCAGCTCATAGTGTCCATTTCATTTAGCATTTTATTATGATTTTTAAGCTACACACATACACAATTTGGCTGCACTTATAGCTTCAATTTGTATGCAAGAACAAATAACTAAACAAAAATGGGTTGCTCATAGTTTACTACGAAACACCCTGTTGGCCATTATTACGCAAGTTATTTGCTCGTCTGACCTTAGCTTAAAAAAGCATTGCTTTGCAGTTACAAATGTATTTAATATTTGTTTGTTGAAAACCACGGTTGCTTCCTTTTGGTTTTCCGAAAGTGGTTTACCTGTTTTATTAATGAACTTCCTTTGGCTTTTAGTGAATACTGTGCTCTCAATTCCATTTTTATTGGCCTTCTAGAAACATTTTGAGTATATTTTTTGAGTTTCCCAATTCAAATGCAGGTATGTATCACAAGACTACCAAACTCTTGTTAGTCTTCTTGTATAGCAACTGATTTCTCCATCACTGGAAACACACACAAAATCGCAACGGAAAAGTGCTCTTATGAAAAAATATATACATATAAATATATATCTCAATAGAATGTTGAAAATGTTTCAAGTACACCTGCCATTTTACTATCAAGCTTTGCTATCCGTTTTTTTTTTTTTTTTCATTATTTTTATTTTTTCCAGTTTGTATTTTACATTTTTCATTTGTGTTTCTTTTTTTCACTGCTTTTTTCATGCCTTTTTCACGTACAAATTGAAAGGGGGAAATTGTCACTGCACAATATCCGCTGATGACGATAATGATGATGAAAATGATGGTCGGCTTGAAAGTTTATAGTTTGTTAGTTTGTTAGTTTGCTAAAAATATATATATTAATAAACACATTGACGACGACAACAACAACAAACAACAACAACAACCACATAATTATAATTATTTTCAAAAAAAAAAACAAAAATAAAAAACCAAAAAGGCAAAAATAAGTTTTCCGTTCATTTTCTTTACTATGTAAAAATGTGTGCGAAACGAGTTCGTCCTGCCAACGGCTCATTGGGTCAGGATTAGCGCTACTAGTTCGTTTCCTTTTATACAACCGGATGAATAGCAAGCAATATCGAATAACCAATTAGGTCAGGAAATGCAAAACTTTGTAGAAAGCCAAGTAGCTCGGCGAATTGTAACACTTTCGATGCGATACAAACATAGTAGTATACATACATATGTACTCATGTCATACTTATGTCGAAGGTCTGTTTGAAAAGTTTGGATAAATAGTATCTGCAAACAAAAAACTTTGCAGTCGACCATGCTTGACTACTGTGCGGAGACTATATATCCGAAGGTATTCACGCCTTACCGCTTAACAGCTTAATTGAAGAGAAAATAAGTAGCTAAGTAATTACCAATAATAAAATTTACTATGAAAAAGTAAGCAAACGCAACGACCTCTACACTTGTTTACACATTTCGTCGAAGAAAATTACTTTGAAGTGTTTTGAACTAAAATTTGAACTTAAAGAGTTCAACTAGTTTGGTATTTATTAGTGCAGAACAATGCAATCGGAACTAAAACCACAGTCAGATGTTCTAAATTTAGCATGTTAGCTGTGAATCGCTGATGCACTCAACAAGCCGTATGGTAATGGTGGCTCTGGACTTGAACAAGGCATTTGATAAAGTTGATCATGCAAGCTTGTTTCAAGACCTGAATTCCAGCGCAGTAACATGCAAAACGAAACGCTGGCTATTACACTAACTTAATGATAGAATGGTATACGTTGAGTTCGTGGGACTGAGTTCGGTGTACATTGAAAGCTAAAGATGGGTGAAGTTCTCTCCTCTCTCCTTTTTAAGCTCCATTTTGTGCAAAGATTGCTCCTCCCTCTATTGGGCATGAACGTCGATGACAGCGAGCATGAATATATATTTAGAGAATTTGGTAAACTTTTGAAATGCTCGCAGTCTCAAGCTTTCAACCCAAAAGTCGTCGGCTTCCATCTTCATTTTCTGTACTAAGTAGTTTAGGTTGGAACAAGATGTCTTTGTAGGATGCTTGCCAGATAACTACACGACAATACCTGGCACAACTTTCAATGCCCAGCTTAGATTCTCGGCACACACACCCCCAAAGTCGAATAATCGGCTTAAGTCAAGACACAAAGTGCTGAAGGCGCTTCTGAAGGTGTTCTTGGGGCAAGGACAAAGTGACTATTATCACCACATACAAAGCTACTTAAGAATACCTGCATGAGGAAGCGAGCTGCTTTCCGATCACGAATATAATAAATTGCTTTCGAAACAGTTATAATTAAGTGTGTATAGGAAAAATCGTCTCAATCATGGCAAACTCACGAGAACTGTTTCAACAGAAAAGTAATTTCTGACATCAGAACATACAAAACGATTGTAACTCGATTCGTACCTCAAGATCATATAAGTGAGTGTATTTATATATTCGGTAAGGCTCAATTGCATAAAGAGTCAGGACAAACATTGATGAGTGTGGAAAATGTCTCCCTCGTAGCACCACAACTAAATTAGCACAACTAAGATCCCGTTGTAGCAACATGCTCCAGTGTTACAGTGAACGAATCGGGATCAGCATTAATGAGTGCGTTCCTGAGTGTGGTCAATCGCCACACCACATGGCCAAAATCTGTTCAACTCCCCGTCCTGTCGGACGCAATTGAGCCCATTGAATCTATACATGCGTTCATAAGAACTTCAGACAAATGCGAGAAAGTAATTTTTTGAGAACGAAGCTGTGTCGAAAGAACGTTCACCGTGCTCTGCAATCATGCAATCTCATTTGCAATCGACTACGTGTGAATACCGTAATTGATAGTGAGTTGTTCCCAACTTCGCTTTTGTTCACATTACAACTGAATTGCAATTTGTCAGTTCTCCGTAGTGTGGTGAAATGCTTAAAGCAACTATTTAAAAACAATTATTATTCAATATACTTTAGGCTGTAACGTAAATTTCAAAACTTCTAATATAAGATTTTTTTAAGGTCCAACATTCGTATACTTTTGAAACCACACCTTGCATGTGAATAACCCTTTTTCTCTACAGTGTGTGGACCACTGGCTAGTGATTTCTTTTTGACCTACCATCTCGTACATATGCGCATAAGTGTCCTGTACAAGTTTCACATGAATATGCTGCACTAATTGCATGCGAAATACGATATTATTTCATTTTCCGCTTCAAGCGTAATATAATTGCAGCTGTTGATTAAATTAATCACTTGACTTTTGCTATATGAGATTATTAATATAGCCTCTGGCAACACTGGATAATATTACTATATATGTACAGCCAGTTAATAATTACTAAAATGCTTTTATATTGGAAAAAATTATATGTTTCAAAGAAAACAGTACAATAAAACCACGTAGAATGCTGCTGTTTTGCACATAGCTATCGGATGACAGTTATTGAAGAACAATGAAATTGTATTTATAATACTCCAGTTCTCCCAGTGTTCAAAATTCAACCATTTGTCTTAATAATAAAATAATAATAAAATAATAAAAATATAAATAATACAGGAATATCTCGGAAAACGCTTTTGCCTGATGCTCGCCGACATGCTGGCAAGTGCGATCAACAGTTTCGAAGCCTAACATCGAGCTGTTCGACCGACATGCTCTACAATAAAAGTCGCCCTTTACGGCACGACAGAGCGAGAGAATATTCTCTCTCTATTCGTCCAACTGAGAGCAAAGCAACCGAAAGAAACAAAAAGGTAGCAGCTATTAAAGTTTAAGTGCAAAGAAAGATGTAAGCAAGCAAATCAAACTCCTCCTTTTTCATTGTGTGCATACAGCGGTGCATAAAACTTAAACAGCACATTTTCGTATGTTGTTTATGCCTATGACAATACTCACTTTGAGTTTTAGCTCTTATTTTTTAGCTAGTTGAGAGAGCTGAGAGAAAGGAAGTGAGCTCAGGTCTATGTCTTTGGCCGTTGCGACTGACGATAGAAATGTGGCTCTGGTAAAGGCTGCATTTTACGAAGACGCACGATCTACAAGAAATCATTACTGAAGAACTGGGATTAAACGTCATGTTGGATCAAAAAAAAAGCGAAACTACGTTAAACTTTTCACATCACGAAAAGGCACCAGCATTACTGAAAGAACTAATAACTTTATTGCTGTCTCTGGCATCAGAGAAAATTGCCCACCAATATATTCTCCCGATCTGACTCCTTGTGATTTATAATTAGTTTCAAATATTTAGAAAGAAAAAAAAATTGAAGGCGCTTGGTGCCACTATTTTTAGAGTGCATATTATTACTTCTGATGTTCTTTACATATATAACAAATTTCATCAATTTTGGAGTACTAGTTTGGAGAGTAGCCAAGGAGATTTCATATGTAGAAGTTTCTGAAGAACGTAGGGCATGTTGTTTTGTTCCTAAAATATATTAAAATTATCGTATAAAACTATTAAAAATACATACAGAAAAAGTATTATAATGGCTGCCAATATTCTGTGCTCAGGGGATCATGAAGATTTGGTGGAATTTTTTATACACAATAAAATTAGTGTGGAGTCTCAACAAATATTGAAGTTGAAGTTTTTAAGTTGTAGATAATGCTGTTTTAGAACATTTTCAAGCATTTCAATATCTCCACAATAACGCAATATTACAGTCAGGAATATTCAAAAGCGTTACTGGCCAACAATGTAAATAGTGAACAAAGCTACAACAACCAAAGTGTTGTTGACCAACAACGTAAATAGTGTAAAAACAAAGACCAACAACTAAATCGTTGTTGGCCTACAATGTAAATAGTGAAAAATCAGACAACAAACAATCGTTGTTAAAAGAACCATTTGGCATTTTAACAATGTTTTACTTACGGTATATGAGTAATTTTAATTTGGTGATGCTTGTGATATAATATTATGTACGCTTTGTATGAAAATGTTATTCAGATTAACTGACTTTTTATTGTTGTTTGAGTTTATTGCAATTTTGTTGTTTAGTTCGCTTCTTTTGTCTTATGTTTTGAAATTGTGAATACAATTAAATTTGATATTTTGGTAGATATCAAGTACTAATTCATGAAGAAAAAAAAGTATATATTCCTAGAGCAGTGGCTTATATTCCAGAAACAGTGGCTACAAAACCCGCTTAATATAATTTAATTCATTTAAAATTATTTCTTACGCAACAAAATTAGTTAAAACGCTCTAACCCAAGCACAACCGCCAAAAAGTTGAAATTATGAATTGATAAATCGAAGCACTCTTTCAAAAATTTAAAATCTGAACTAAACTCTAGGGTTGCCAAGCAAAGGTCAAAGGTCGGTTCCACCAAAGTAAAATTGTTCACTTTTTTCACACTATAACTTTTGGTACTATAATTTAAGCACTTTCTAGATTCACGTTAAATCTAGCACACATTTTAAACATTTTCCAAGTCTTTAAATTTCAACTCCATGAAGAGCATCATTAGAAAAAGGCAGTGCATTGATTTATAGATCGTTCTATGACTAGTAACAATAGAATTTCTAATGAGAGATATATGTGCAAATGTGTGACTAACAAAAACTTATTTCCTTGTGCTGTTTATACATAACTAAATAACAGAAAAAAGAAAAAAAATATACGGCATAATATACAAAAAAAAATGACAAAAAAAGCATCAAATATGCGAAAAACCCTTTTCGAACGTATTCATACATACTTCATTAACTTTCAATTCCCAAGCTGCTCGAGAACGAAAAAAAAAAAATGAAACTCTGAATATTGCCCACAAACTTATGGACAGACAAGTGAGCAAACGGACAAATCCATACAATCGATGGTTCTACAAAAACTCTGAAGAAAAAAAAAGAAAAAAACTAGGAAATATTGGGCAACCTTTGGCTCATTGTAACCTGTGAAAGTAGCAGAAATACTTGTAGCACCATCATCAACAACAACATCATCATCATCACCATCATCATCATCATCATCATAAGCAAAAGTCCTTGTGGTCGTTCACTCCGTTGACGCTGATGTTGTTGCGCTTGGTGAAGCGCGTGGTGGTTCCATTCCATTAACATAAAAACAGCATCATTTTGTGGCATTTCTGCATGATGGCCTGAACTCAAACAAGGACTAAGGACTTTTACAGACAGACAAACAGACAAACAGAAAAATAGACAGTATATACAACAATGTCGTCGAAACGAACGAACGAACCAACGAACGAACGAAGGAACGAACTACGCTGACAAACTGACAGCGAAATAATGACATTTTACTACATTTGTGCTTTTTTTTTTATTTTTTCTTCTTTTTCTTCGTGCAAACCGACAACAAATAAATGAAAATAAAATACAAATAGGGCAGCAACGACCGACAACAGGACAGAAATCATAGCAGCAGCAGCAGCAGTGGCAGGATCAAGCAAGAGAAGTGCGACGGCCATCCAGGATGACAGATAATGCGCATCAAGCGCAAAAATTTGAAAATATAACCAAAAACGTTTGTTGCCATACATTTTTGCTATGCACGAGGGTAGTTTAGCACATTTCACATAAATAATACAATATAAAAAACAAACAAAAAATAGATTAAACTCTCTCTCCCTTTCTCTCTCTCTCTCTCTCTCTCTCTCTCTCTCTCTCTCTCTCTCTCTCTCTCTCCGAAACAATTCTTGAATTATGCAACGAAATGGTTTACCATGTTATGTATGCATGTTTCACTATATTTTTTCTCTTTCGCACTCAAATGCAATAAAATATCGAAAAAATACGAAATTATTAAGGTATTCATAAGGTTTGCTAAGAGTGCAAATGTGCATGAAAAATGTTGCATAATAAGTTCGGCAAAAAAAATATATAGTATACTTCTTTGCCCAAATAATTTCTTTGCATCAGTGCAAAAATAGTGCTGCAAAAACTCTCGAAAATTTAGCATTTTTAGTGGCAACGCGAATATTGGTATTGTTTTGTGTATTTGGTATTTTTTGTTGTTGTTTTAACACTGCACTGACGGAACGAACAGCTGAAAATTCACAAAGCAAGAAAGGTATTAACAGTTCAACACTAACAAATCAATGTCTCGAACAGCTGACTGTGCAGAGTCTTACATTTATTTTGCACAAGTTTACTCACTACGCAATTTGTGCATATTTGCACTATTACAAGAACTTGTGAACGCACTAATTTTGTACAGCTGCATTTGTGCTTGGTTCTGCTTACACGAGTTACTTCATTATCCATAACATTTAGCTGATATTTCATTAATTGTGTTTCAATAAGCATCTACCGAGCTAATAGACAATCTACTATCTATGTATCTATCTGAGCTAAGTATCATTTCGTATTTGTCTGAAAGTTATTCATGACTAATACGAACTAAATTGTATATTATGAAGTTGAAATTTTTAAAACTGTGTGGAAGTTCAGTGCTAAAACTTATGAGAAACTCTTTTTTAACGACTTTTTTTTCAATTTGCGTACCTATAACTCTGAACTGCTTGAACGCCGTATATTTTCTTTTTATACAGTGTACACAAAAAATATATTTTGTACACTATATAAAACAGTGAAGGAATCATCGGAGACTCCATAAATTATATACGTGTACGCATGATCAGCACAACAAGAGACGAGTAAATCTAGCAATGCACGTCCGTCCGTCCGTCCGTCCGGATGCATACAAGGCCTACTACGAAAAAAATACGTCATGAACACGGTATAATATAGTTGAGGACTTTGACTAAATTTCTTATTTGATTTCATTGTGAAAAGAGAACAATAAGAACAACTTTTTGTTTTCAAAAAAATGTTAAGCTACGGAAACATTTGTTCAGGTTCAGCTACGAGTGCTCATCACTGTCTTTCACCATTCACTGTCTGTTAACGGCATCGTCTTTATATACGTAATTATAACCGGTACAGGCCTATATAGCCATACCATATAAAAAGAATCATTTATGTTATTTATCTATTAAGCTGTGTTCGGCATCAAGTAAGCATTTATACGAATTATTGTACCAGCTCAGCTTCAAAACGATGTTCAAATGCAAGTATAATTTTTCTAAGTTTACTTGAACTATGTTCAGCCAAAACTTCATATATAATAACATAAATAAGTTCGCTAAATATATTAGTTCACTTTTGATATTGTTAGCATTGTTCTTTGATTGATAACAACACTCGTGCAGTTCCCTCTTCTTAGAGTAAAAGTGATTCTTGTTTCACATGGGTAAAACCCATGCTGAGCAAAATATGTAGCTTAATTTTAAAACCATAAGTTATAGTTTGCACTACAAGATGTCATTGCACTGGTGTACCATGTTCATTCCTGAAGCCGAATTGTTTATGTAATAATCAAATATTTCATAATGGCGGCATTACGCGCAAAACCTAGTAACTCCACATTTAAACAGTCACAATAATACATAATTAAGTGTTAAGAGTTTGTGCAATACGTAGTAATATAACCGGTTCTGCTGCACAACCATAAATAAACAATTGTTGTGCTATCACAAACTGCGAAAAAAAAACTCTAAACAAACGGCTATCTTAAAGGAACTCGACAGAACAAAACATTTCCTTTCTAACCAACCAATCTGCTTTATTGCAAATGTATTAAAAACTCTCAAAGATTTGCGAGCAGTGTGTATTGTGAAGATTTTGCTATAACATTGATACGTAATATCAATAGCAAGTTTCTATACCGCACAACATAAAAATTAGCTATCTTAAGTGAATTTAAATATACAAAATGTAATCTCTAAGTAATAAACATGGCTCAAGAGATGCCAGTGTCTTGGACAAAAGTTCTCTTCTGTAACTTAAACAGCATTTCAAAGTCTAAATTTATATTGAAGTACAAATGTATTAAGTTACTAGGCCACCCTCGTATGTTTTTTTTTTTTTGTATTTATTTATTCAATTTTTTTGTATGAGCGATGGTAAATTGGGAGCGAAGTTGACAAGATGAAGCGAGGAGTGGAGTGGAGTGGAGTGTAGTACAATTCGAATTTTACGTGCCATTTAAATATATACATATACCAGCTTAGCACATCTAAGCTCAGTTCAGTTCAGGTGAGCAACACTACACAAAGCTGGCGAATAAAAAAAAAGAAAAATCCTTAGAAGGACGACAGATGTTTGACTGGCTTTTGGGGTCTTAAAGCCATAGCCTCACAGATACATACTCCCACACACACACACACACACACACACACACACACACACACACACACACACACACACACACACACCAACACACAGGCGCAGTTTTCAGCCTACTTTTGTAGAGCACTTGAATGAAGCAAAAAAGAAAAAGCAAAAGCAAAAGGAAATAAATAGAGAACACAGCACTTTTGCACAGCAAACAGGCTCAAGTTAAGTCAATAGCAATAGAAAAAAGTTTAAACTATCGAACAAAAAAGAAAAAAAAAAGAAAAATTAAAAACTTCATTTGGACCAAAACGAAGCACATTGAAAATTGTCCTGCCATCTGTTAAATTCCATACAAAGCCTTTGAGTGTGTAGCCTACAAACTAAGGAAATAAAAACACACCGTAAAAAACAAAACTAAACGTAGTAAATCTATTATTGCCAATGGGTTTTGCACCAAAGTATTTAATTTAAGTTGTGTTTTAAATTCACCTTTAATATAGTTGATTTAAATAGCTTTCATAATTAAATCAAATGGCAAACATATTTGATTTAAAGTGTAGTGATATTCAATTGTGAAACGTGTTACATATTAAAAGTGATACGTTGCCATGTTTGATGCAAATATATTCTATTTTAATATTATTCATATTCATATTTAGTTTTAATAATATACATATTTAATTCAAATATGTTACATAACAATAACTAGTGCGTGTCGTAGTGTCTGGGCCAAAGCCGGATAACAAGCAAGTTGTTACTGCCAATGAGGCTCTATCAGCTAGTAACGCTTACTAGAACTCAGTGTCAAAGCTAGAACGTCGGAGGGCTATTCTGTTGGAAAACGGGTACTGCGACAGGAAATTATGTGATTTGTGACCTAGCCCGGATATGGTTAAGTTAATTTATCTAGGATCTTCTCCGTCTCATTTATGAAACGGCGAATAAACTTAGACGAGGTATTTCTGACCTTAACAGATGTTGTAAAGGGGCTGTTTATCTGCTCAATTCTGAGCTTAACCAAGCACGGGCAATCACACAGCAGATCTAAACTTGTCTGCACTCTGTTTCTGAGTATAGGCATGGTTTATTTAAGTGATAACTCAGTGGATGATGGCCAGTTAGGTAGCCCATAATCAGACTCAGGTCAGATCAATAAAGATGCGCGTTGGTTTTAGGGTATATAGCCTGCCGTAGACTAGGATATTGTATCCAATACCGGGCAGTAGTACTTCTAAAACGATCTACTATAAAAGATTTAGACTTAGAACAGCTTAGTTCTCAAAAATGTTCCGGATATTTGTATAAAGCAAGTTGCCGAAACAGTCCTGGCATCCAGTACATTAGTACTTTCGTTGCCTGCGATACCCTTATAGCCAGGTACCCAACATATTGCGACTTCGCGGCCGATTGACAGTCGTTGAAGGAAAATATGTTACAAATATTGCCATAATATGAAAAATACTTAATTTAAATATTTATATATTTAATTTTTAAATGAAGTGTGGATCACTTAAATTTAAAGTTGTGTTTTAGATTTTCACATTTTTAAATGTATTTTTGAATTTAAAAATCAAAATTTCTGCATACTTAAAATAAATATGGTCCAACCTTAAATTAAACATGGCATATTTAAAATAAATTGTGTGTTCTACTTCGATTTAATTTGGTTTCATATTTATTTAGCTGTTTAAATATGTATTAAGTTAAATCAAAGTAATTCTGATTTATTTAAAATATGCTTTTTTTGCATAGTAAAATCAACTATGTGCATATTTATTTTAACAATGCGATTTTTTCGTTGGGTGCACTTAGGAAACTGTGCAAATACACTGATTTTAAAGTATTTTAAAGCGTTTTGAGTTGAAGTTACCGCAATTCCGTCACTTGTTGTCCTATACATACATACATACTACTGCATCGAAAAGATGCAGTATCTTCGCGTTAGATAACCAAACTATTCCTACGCAGTGTTTAAATATTAATTTAAATGCCGATTAAACTAAAATAGACAACTTTCTAAATTACACTTTTATATAGAAAATCAAAATAAGAATCATCATAAGTAAGTACTTCAATTAAAGCCTATAAGCAGAACAATAATAAGAACAACGAAAGCAAAATGTGCACAAAGCAAAATGGCAAATCATTTAAGTCTAGCTACTTAGCCAATATCGCATGACTGCGCCATATCAATATGCTTTCGTTTGCATGATTTGGCTTGTCTTGTTTGAATGTCAAAGTTGCAAGCGACAAAAATATAACAAAAAAAAAAAAAAAAAACAGTCTAACAAGCAAAAAAACATACATATGTATATACAATTTATAGATACACATACATATGTATATTCGTGATAAAATATGCTGCCACCTTTGCCTCGAGCGTCTTTATTACCCCAAACTCGTTCGCTCTCTTTACCTGTCTACGTGTCTTTCACTGTAGATTCAATCAATTGTTGATTGCATAAAAAAAAGCTGCGCCAAAATTGGCTAAACTCAAAGATTGGAAAATATTATCAGGGCCGAGAAAAATGGAATCGATTGAGCGAAGCAACAAGAAGCAGCACGAACAAGAAAAATCATTAAATTTGGTAAAATTGAAGCCTTTATAACCTTTCTCAAGAAAAAATAAAAAAAAAGCATATCCAAAACTTCATGGGGTCGTTTTCTTAGCTGCGGAAAGGTTATGATTGCCATTCACTGCGGAATGTTCAGAAACGATTCATTGCAAACGAGCCAAGCAGCGCGCAAACGTGCGCCATTCACGTACGGCCTGGGTAGCATTTTTACATCCGTTTCGTGGTGACCAAATTGTGAGAATGCAGGCACTAGTAGGGAGAACATGAATTCACCACTTCATTCTTAATTAGGGTTGATGCATCCGTTTGGTTCGGAGAGAGGAGTTGCTAAGCCGTCGGTCCCAACTTTTATGCAAGTAACTTTCCGATGAATGCATGCCGAACGATTGGAAACTTAATGTTCTTTGTCCAATCTTCTAGAAAGTAGACCCGTAGTTCCATGAAATAAGACTCCATTCAATTGAATAGAAAATTCAATCCGTGCATACTGTGTAAACAACTGAAGCCATACACAGATGCACTGATAGGAAAGTATCAGTGTGGCTTAAATCCAAAAAGTTAGACCAATTTTTCACTCTACGTTAAAAACTAGAGAAAGCCGGAGAGTACAACAAAGATATCCACCACCTATAGACCACTTTTGACACGCCGATAAGAACAAAGTTTTTAAATGCTCTGTCTGAACTTATTATCCCAGCAAAGATAGTTCGTTTTTGAATGAAAACGCTAACAGAATCACAGTGTAGGAGACAACTTTTCTGAGCGCTTTGATGCCAAAAAATATTTCATACTTTATCATATGATATTTTGTTTAATTGCTGATGGAGTACATCAATGTCCATACGCAGAACGGTCGGGCATAAACTTTCATAAGCAAGTAATGCTACTGCCGTTTGCTGATGAGATTAAGAAACATATCTCTTTAGTTTAGCGGTGAACGAGGACAAGAAGAAATACTTGGTGTACACTCGCAAACCATGGTCGCGTCTTGTACGGTCTGTAAGTATGAAGAACTTCAACTTCAATATTGTAGAAAACTTTGTCCAACTTGGCACGGAGATAAACAGCAAGAACAACGCCAGCCTGGGGATCAGGCGAAGAATCAAATCTAAAAATCTATAAGAACCTGATACGGCTCAGAAGTGTGGAGAACATCGGGTACAGCATTTTTGGGAGTGTTCGAAAATAAAGATCTTTATACAATTTTTGCACCCATTAGAGTTTGCGACGAGTTTCGGATACGTATGAAGCACGCGCTGTGTGAGCTATATGTTGAAGTTGACATGGTTCCGCGCATAAAACTCCATCGACTGCACTGATTTAGTCATCATATCCGGATGTTCAACAGAGCTCCAGCACAGAAACTCAAACTTAATTAGTGGATAACGTCCACGAGGGAGACCGAGCATGCAAACTAGACTAAACTAGACTAAAGCGGCCGAATACGTGCGGAAATGATCAATAGACGGCTGTAGTGCCTCTCACAAGTAAGTTTACAATGTATACAAATTTTGGTATCTCGACTTCTTATTAGTATCTGTGACCTTTTTGTTCATAGAAAAGCTGGACAGACGGACAT
Organism: Leucophenga montana; assembly: GCA_035044765.1. Classification (NCBI taxonomy): domain Eukaryota; kingdom Metazoa; phylum Arthropoda; class Insecta; order Diptera; family Drosophilidae; genus Leucophenga; species Leucophenga montana. Next base: position 15,809 of record JAWNNQ010000312.1, read on the forward strand.
GGCTATATTATATATATATACTTTATGTAAGTAGATTCTCAGCTAACGTAGCGCTATAACAATCTACGTAATGTAATGTTATGCAAAATTAACATGACGCAACAAGCTGCACACTGAAATATTTGACGTATTTAAGATACTTTTGTTTTCTTACTGTCAACGGCTTAATTTAAGAAGCTAAAGGCAAAACGAAAATAAACGAAATCGACAAGGAAAGCTGCTCTGCCTTTAAGTAATGATTTTCCATTTCTTTTACTTTACTTTTGATTTAACTTTTTTATACCATTTTCCGCTTTGACTGCAGACGTATTCCGCATTTCACTTTGTCGCTTGACGTCTGCAATTTCTTCGTTGCTCTTAATTATTCATGAGCGAATGCGTATCAAGGAAACTGGTGGAAAGCGGAAGTGGGAAAAGCTGGAAACGCAGGCAAGCGTGTATGACGAGATACAAGATACAAAAACGGCAACGGCAACGGCAACAGAATTTTGTATTTTCAATCAGCGCACTAACAAAGTCTGCACTCTCACAGATATGAATATTTTCTTTTATTTCCGGTTTGAACAGCGTGTGAAGACTGTGGCCTGTTTGAGTTGATTTTAAGACAGCATACTGCTACAGCAAGGACAGATTTATTTTTCCAAAGCACAAAAAAGAAAAGAGTTCAAAATCTTAAATACTACTTTCAACAATTAGTCACACAAACAGTCAATGTATCTACATAAAAGCACTGTCTTGTTTGACTCTCATAACTTAAAAAAAAAACATTTCGAATGCTTACCATTTCATTTCATTGTTTAAAATTCACTCACGCTTTAAAATAGTTTGCTGAAAATTACCTGCAAAGAAAAATTGTTTGCGTATTAGTTAACTCTTTGAAAAACAAAACTATTTAAAAACTAAATATGTAGTTAAAAAAGTAAGGGTTAACTAACCGGCACATGAATTTAACGATTGTTAAAAGTGCTGGTTAAGCATTTTAGGTACAAGGCGTCCCAAAAGAAAGTTCACATTTAAAAAATCGATAAAAAAAAGTAAATAGTTTATTGAACAAATTTTTATTACACGCTTTGGAAATTTTTATCTTAAAAATGATATTATCCATATGTAAACCGTTGCGTTCACGGCATTCATTTAATCGAGCACTAAAGTTTCCTATGACTGCTCGGCAGTTATTCTCCGTGATGGCTGCCATTTCGTGACGGATATTTCCTTTTAATTGTGCCAGAGAAGTCGGTTTTTTGCCGTAAACTTTATATTTGACGTAACCCCAAAGTCCATAGGGGTTAAATCGGGATTTCGTGGAGGCCAATTAATGTCACCTCTCCTGGAGATCAATGTGCAGGAAAAATTTCATGAACTCGTGGTAGAGACCTGTTGAACGTGTGTGAAGTTGCTCCGTCCTGCTGGAACCATGTTCTTTGGTTATAACCAGGAAAGTTTTGCAGTTCAGGCACGAAGAAATCGTCTAACATCTCCACATAACGCTCTGAATTCACTGTAATTGTGCGTCCCCTTTCATCTTCAAAAAGTAAGGGCCGATAATTCCTCGCGCCGACATCGCAGCCCATACGGTCATTTTATGCGAATGTAGGGGATTCTGATGTTCGTGTTTTGGATTGGTTGCAAAATGCGGAACAATGATGATCTATGCACGTTTAAAGCAACAGCACGCTTCCGAATCAAAAGGTCCGGGTTGTCACGAACAGACTGAGTAACACTGTCTACATTTTCGAACGTTCTCGAAGACCTTGAACGCCCGGAGTTTGATTTTTCCAGCGTTGAACCGGTCTCTTCAAACTTCTCGACGCATTTTCCAATGAGTCGTTGGCTTGGCGCATCATTTAAATGACGAACATGTCGAATACTGCAGAATTTTCTACGCACTACCGTCGCTGAATTACCGTTTTTGTAAAACTCACGTACGCACAACGCACGGTCCGCTCCCGAGAAATGTTCCATAGCGACTAAATCCCTAAAGACTAGGCTACCCATTGACATACCCCCGCGCCCCACGGAATAGTTGCGTTCACGCAATCAACAAAACAAATGTGAACTTCCAGTACAATAGTAAATTTTCGACTTACTTGAGACTTCTCAATGGTTTTGTAGAGAAGAAGAATATTTTCTTCAGAAAAAAATTCATCATTTTCAAAATACTTGATTGAGCAGAATGGTGGAAGGTCATTCTAAAATACCAAGGAAAACAATAAAATCGTTGAAAAACTGAAAAAGAAGAACCTTTTCACTTTAGGATTAGACTAAGATGCGCCCACATGTAGTATTCATGCCTGGTTAAGGATTCCATGGATATTTTAATGTCGAAGTACTACATATGTCATACGAGTGTATCACGTATGTATTTATTAATTAATATTAAACTGTTAAAATTAAGTTTTACAATGAG